>WEZZ01004095.1:135155-157632 GCA_013400585.1 Chloropsis cyanopogon
GCTTGGGGTGGCTGGATCTGAGTGACCCTGGGAACAGGTGGTGCTGGGCCCTGGGGCTCCCCCTGCTCCCCATGCCCTTCTCACCTGGACACTTCCCTGGGGTGGGGACCAGGGCTGACTGGGGGCCACTTGTCCATCCCTCAGGGCTACCAACTGGGCTGGAGGGGCAGGGGGCTTGCAGCTGCGAGGGGTTTGAGTGGGGAACATCCTCCACTGACCAGCACCCTCATGGGAGGGTGGTGAGGTGGGCTGGTGGGGGTCATCCCTGGGGGGTTCTAGGACCACCCTGCTGCTGTCGTGCTGGTCTGGCCCTGCTGTGAGTGCCCCAGCACCCAAGGGTGAAGTGGGTGGCTTCCTGGGGGGCTCTTGGTGGTGACACAACGTGTCCCCTTCCCCTCCTCCTCCTGCTGCTGCTGCTCCTCTGCGTTGCCACAGCGACAGACCGAGACCCCGGCCCCGTAAGTGACTTTTTCTTCTCTTACACCGTTCTGTGGTCAGGACACAGGGCTGGGGCCCTCCCTGCTCCTGGAGTCAGCCCTGCCTTGGTGCTGCCTGTCCCAGGAGCTGGGCAGAGCGTCCCCAGCCACTGACACTGCTGTCCCCTCACCCAGAGCTCCCTGGCGCTGTCGAACGGGGAGCGCGCGCGAGCCATCGCCGAGTACCTGAGCGGCAGCAAGAAGAGGAAGGTGGAGGAGAAGGACTTTGTTACAGACTATGTGAGCCCGGGGCTGGGGGCTTGGGGTGACCCCATCCTCTCCTGTGGGGCGAGGAATGGAGCTGCCTGTGCCTCTGGCACAGCTCCAGGCAGGGGTGAGGGTGCCTGCAGCCCCTCTGGCTCCAACTGTGCTCCACGTTTCAGGGCAGCGATGCAGACAAAAGTGAGGACAACTTGGTGGTAGACGAGGTCAGTGTGCTGGGACACTGGGAGGGTTCTGGGTCAGTGTGCTGGGACACTGGGAGGCGTCTGGGTCAGTGTGCTGGGACACTGGGAGGGCTGTGAGATCAGTGTTATGGGACACTGGGAGGGCTCTGGGTCAGTGTGCTGGGACACTGGGAGGGCTGTGGGGTCAGTGGGTGCTGTCCATCCCCGAGGGTGGGACTAACAGGCTGCTCCAGGCAGAGGTGGGCATCACAGGGAGGTGCCAGCGGGAGCTATGCTCCCTGACCCTGGCCAGCAGCAGCAATGAGCCCCAGGATCCAGGCTGGCAGCCTGGCCCTTGCTTGAGCCACCAGCTCCCCATAACCTGGGACATCCCTGCTCTTCCGCCTGCTCTGCTCCCTGCTGATTTCCCTCCCCCCCCAGGACCCCTCTTCCCCGCACAGCGTCCACTCCTACTCGTCCCGAGAGAACGGGGTGGAGAAGGTCCCGCTGGGCAGGAAGGAGGCCATGCCCCTCAGTCCGACCTCCATGGCCTCCTCCAGCAGCACGTCCCCGTCTCGGAGCAAGGATGCGCCCACGGTACGTGTGACTCGCTGGGGCCTGTGCTGGTGTCCTTGCTGCCTGGGCTCACCTGACAGAGTGGCCAGACATGGGTCCCCCCACCTCCGAACCCATGGGGCAAAGTGCTGGAGGGACAGGGAGGGCCCACAGACCCTTCAGCACTGTCTGGGCTGGGCTGGCATTGAGGGGGAGCTAACAGGGATCCCCTGGCAGGGGCGTGCTGCAGTTGCCACCTCCCCATTCTGTTCCTGGCAGGTGGAGAAGGCAGGGACACCCAGCCTGAAGTCCAGCACCCCCACCTCGCAGGGTGACACCCTCCCAGGCTCCAGCAGTGCGCAGCAGTTTCGTCCTGCTGCTGCCAAGGTCCCCGTGGACCCCCTGGGTGAGCTTGGCCCCGCTGGGGCCGGGGTGGGTCTCCAAGCTCTGTCTCCAGGGCCCCATCCCTTCACTCTGCCTCTCCCCCACCAGCCCTGGGCCTGAGGAATCCGCTGGGAGTGCAGAGCCCCTACTCGGCTGCCTTTGGCCTGGCCCACCCTGCGGTCAACGGGGATGTGGCCGGGACTGGCGCCTACGCCAGCCTGCACCTCATGTCCCCGCAGCTCAACGGGGCTGCAGCCGCCGTGGGAGCCGGCGGCTACGGGCGCTCACCCCTGGTGCGTGACCTTGTCCCCGTGGGGCCGTGGGGCCAGGGAGTGCGAGCTGCTCTCACCCGCTGTCCCCCACAGGTGGGCTACGACCCGCACCCCCACATGCGCGTCCCAGGGCTGGTGGCCGGCATGCAAGTGGGGACCTCGGGGAAGCCGTAAGTGGGGCCGGGCTGGAGGGGGGCTGCGCTGGGGTAGGGTGTTGTGGCTTGTGGGGATGAAGTTGGGAGGTATGAACAAGCTGGGGGCAGCAGGGATGGGGAGAACAGCCTGGAGGAAAGCTGGGATGTGGTTGTTGTGTGCCCAGCTGGCATTACCAGCTGTGTTCAGCTCATGGCTCTGACTCCAAACCGTGTCAGACCCATGTGGCACCGGCCACTGTCCACGCAGGATTCTGCTCTGGTTCTCACTGCTCTGCTCCCTTCCAGTGCCTACTCCTTCCACGTCAGCGCCGACGGGCAGATGCAGCCGGTGCCTTTCCCCCCCGACGCCCTGATCGGCTCCGGCATCCCCCGGCACGCGCGGCAGCTGCACACCCTGAGCCACGGCGAGGTGGTCTGTGCCGTCACCATCAGCAACTCCACACGACACGTCTACACCGGGGGCAAGGGCTGTGTCAAGGTCTGGGACGTGGGGCAGCCGGGCACCAAGACGGCCGTGGCTCAGCTGGACTGCCTGGTGAGCAGCAGGAGGAGGAGGAGGAGGAGCAGAAATGCCTTTGGGCTGGGGCTGGGAAGGGGAATGTGCCCCTGCCGCAGGGAGGGGACAGAGGGGCCTTTCACATCTGCAGTGAGACAAGGAGCTGTGTCTCCTGCAAGCCCCTGTGTCTCATCATCTCCTCCTTGCCTTGCCCTGTTGCCTGTTGCCCCCGTTCAGAACCGTGACAACTACATCCGTTCCTGCAAGCTGCTCCCCGACGGCCGCAGCCTGATCGTGGGGGGGGAGGCCAGCACCCTGTCCATCTGGGACCTGGCGGCCCCCACGCCCCGCATCAAGGCTGAGCTCACCTCCTCTGCCCCCGCCTGCTACGCCCTGGCCATCAGCCCTGATGCCAAAGTCTGCTTCTCCTGCTGCAGCGACGGCAACATCGTGGTGTGGGACCTGCAGAACCAGACACTGGTCAGGTGAGTGTGGGGCAGGGGGGCGCATGGGCAGGACTGCTGGGGACTCCTTGGGCAAGGAACTACTCAGTTCCCTGCAACATGTCCCTGCCCCTCCCTGTGTCTCACCCTGGTCATGGGACAGTTTGCAGCTCCTCACTGCTGGGTGCTGCCCTGCCCACACTCCCTGCTGCAAGTGCTGGCTGCCCTGACAGCTGTGCCCTCGCCCTCTCCATCCCCCTCTTTCCCAGGCAGTTTCAAGGCCACACGGACGGTGCCAGCTGCATTGACATCTCCAACGATGGCACCAAGCTGTGGACAGGGGGCCTGGACAACACCGTGCGCTGCTGGGACCTGCGGGAGGGCCGGCAGCTGCAGCAGCACGACTTCAGCTCCCAGGTAGGGCAGGAGCCCTCTGGCAGCACCGTGGGGCCAGCTGGCACCTGCTGGGCCACCGTGTGAGCCTGTCTGTCCCCTCAGATCTTCTCCCTGGGCTACTGCCCCATGGGAGAGTGGCTGGCCGTGGGGATGGAGAGCAGCAACGTGGAGATCCTGCACGTCACCAAACCCGACAAGTACCAGCTGCACCTCCACGAGAGCTGTGTCCTCTCTCTCAAATTCGCCTCCTGTGGTAGGCACACCTCTCCTGGCCTTCCTTGCTCTGGAGCCTCATGGATGCCACCTCTGCTTCTGTCCATGTGTCACAGGGCTCGTTGCTCTGGGGGCAAGCATTTGTTCTGGTAGCCAGCCCTGTCCTGCTAGATGACGGTCAGAGAAGGGGTGTCCATCCCTCTTGGAGCAGTGCTGGCTGCTGGAGCCAAACTCCTCTTAGTGTTCCCTTGGCTCATGGTTGGCAGAGATGTGGCTGCCTCCTCCCTGTGTGTTTCACAGCCTGGGCAGGATCTGCAGCTGGGATCTGGCTGCTGGGTCTGGTTTGGTGACCTGAGGCTGCTTTGTCCCTCCACAGGGAAGTGGTTTGTGAGCACGGGGAAGGACAACCTGCTCAACGCCTGGCGGACGCCCTACGGAGCCAGCATCTTCCAGGTGAGCAGGGTTGGGGGTTCCTGGGGGTGAGCCTGCCAGGAGCTGCCCAGTACAACCCAGCTCTAATTATCTGTCAGCAATAATGAGCCCCATAAACTCATCCCTCCCCAAGGAGTGGGGCTGGGAGCTTGCTCTGGGGCTGCTGCTTGTGCTTACCCCTGTTCTCTGCAGTCCAAGGAAACCTCCTCCGTCCTCAGCTGCGACATCTCCACGGATGATCAGTTCATCGTGACCGGCTCAGGGGACAAGAAAGCGACAGTTTATGAGATCATTTACTGAGCCTGAGAGGTGCCAACTGCAGGACGGGTGGATGGACAGGTGGACTCTACCTGCCCTGCTGCTGACTTCCCAAAGAACGTGCAGCCAGTGGCTGTGGCATCCCAGCTGGAGAGGGGTGGAGGTGGCCCTGGGACCGTGGCTTTCCTGGGGACTTTCTCCTTGTTTTGTTCTTTGTGGGTTTCTTTCTAAATCTAGACTGTGGGAGTTGGAGATGGGGGGGAGGTCTGGTGTTGTTAGGGGTTTTGTTTGGGTGCTTTTTTAATTTTTGTTTTTAACTTTTTGTTGTGGGGTTTTTATTTGTTTAAGGCTCTGGGCCTGCCAGGGTGGATGGGCTCTGGCCTCACTTCCCTCTGTGACTCCCAGGGTGTATTTAATAATAAAAACAAACCAAAAAAAGGCAGCTGTGCCTTGTGCTGGGCAGTAGCCTCGATGCTCTGTGGGGGTGGGATGGAGCCAGGTGGGAAGGGGTGACACCACAGCAGGAGCCTTGTCCCTTTTGGTCACAGCTTGCTGCTCCTTTCCTGTGCTGAGGGGGGTCTGAGGCAGCTCCTGTGCGGGCAGAGCCCCTCCCTGGCCCTGGCTGTGGCGGGGAGCAGGAGCCAGGAGCGGCCGTGTGGGCACAGAGTGGTGCTGGCTACCCNCAAGACGGCCGTGGCTCAGCTGGACTGCCTGGTGAGCAGCAGGAGGAGGAGGAGGAGGAGCAGAAATGCCTTTGGGCTGGGGCTGGGAAGGGGAATGTGCCCCTGCCGCAGGGAGGGGACAGAGGGGCCTTTCACATCTGCAGTGAGACAAGGAGCTGTGTCTCCTGCAAGCCCCTGTGTGCTCATCATCTCCTCCTTGCCTTGCCCTGTTGCCTGTCGCCCCCGTTCAGAACCGTGACAACTACATCCGTTCCTGCAAGCTGCTCCCCGACGGCCGCAGCCTGATCGTGGGGGGGGAGGCCAGCACCCTGTCCATCTGGGACCTGGCGGCCCCCACGCCCCGCATCAAGGCTGAGCTCACCTCCTCTGCCCCCGCCTGCTACGCCCTGGCCATCAGCCCTGATGCCAAAGTCTGCTTCTCCTGCTGCAGTGACGGCAACATCGTGGTGTGGGACCTGCAGAACCAGACACTGGTCAGGTGAGTGTGGGGCAGGGGGGAGCATGGGCAGGACTGCTGGGGACTCCTTGGGCAAGGAACTACTCAGTTCCCTGCAACATGTCCCTGCCCCTCCCTGTGTCTCACCCTGGTCATGGGACAGTTTGCAGCTCCTCACTGCTGGGTGCTGCCCTGCCCACACTCCCTGCTGCAAGTGCTGGCTGCCCTGACAGCTGTGCCCTCGCCCTCTCCATCCCCCTCTTTCCCAGGCAGTTTCAAGGCCACACGGACGGTGCCAGCTGCATTGACATCTCCAACGATGGCACCAAGCTGTGGACAGGGGGCCTGGACAACACCGTGCGCTGCTGGGACCTGCGGGAGGGCCGGCAGCTGCAGCAGCACGACTTCAGCTCCCAGGTAGGGCAGGAGCCCTCTGGCAGCACCGTGGGGCCAGCTGGCACCTGCTGGGCCACCGTGTGAGCCTGTCTGTCCCCTCAGATCTTCTCCCTGGGCTACTGCCCCATGGGAGAGTGGCTGGCCGTGGGGATGGAGAGCAGCAACGTGGAGATCCTGCACGTCACCAAACCCGACAAGTACCAGCTGCACCTCCACGAGAGCTGTGTCCTCTCTCTCAAATTCGCCTCCTGTGGTAGGCACACCTCTCCTGGCCTTCCTTGCTCTGGAGCCTCATGGATGCCACCTCTGCTTCTGTCCATGTGTCACAGGGCTCGTTGCTCTGGGGGCAAGCATTTGTTCTGGTAGCCAGCCCTGTCCTGGTGGATGACGGTCAGAGAAGGGGTGTCCATCCCTCTTGGAGCAGTGCTGGCTGCTGGAGCCAAACTCCTCTTAGTGTTCCCTTGGCTCATGGTTGGCAGAGATGTGGCTGCCTCCTCCCTGTGTGTTTCACAGCCTGGGCAGGATCTGCAGCTGGGATCTGGCTGCTGGGTCTGGTTTGGTGACCTGAGGCTGCTTTGTCCCTCCACAGGGAAGTGGTTTGTGAGCACGGGGAAGGACAACCTGCTCAACGCCTGGCGGACGCCCTACGGAGCCAGCATCTTCCAGGTGAGCAGGGTTGGGGGTTCCTGGGGGTGAGCCTGCCAGGAGCTGCCCAGTACAACCCAGCTCTAATTATCTGTCAGCAATAATGAGCCCCATAAACTCATCCCTCCCCAAGGAGTGGGGCTGGGAGCTTGCTCTGGGGCTGCTGCTTGTGCTTACCCCTGTTCTCTGCAGTCCAAGGAAACCTCCTCCGTCCTCAGCTGCGACATCTCCACGGATGATCAGTTCATCGTGACCGGCTCAGGGGACAAGAAAGCGACAGTTTATGAGATCATTTACTGAGCCTGAGAGGTGCCAACTGCAGGACGGGTGGATGGACAGGTGGACTCTACCTGCCCTGCTGCTGACTTCCCAAAGAACGTGCAGCCAGTGGCTGTGGCATCCCAGCTGGAGAGGGGTGGAGGTGGCCCTGGGACCGTGGCTTTCCTGGGGACTTTCTCCTTGTTTTGTTCTTTGTGGGTTTCTTTCTAAATCTAGACTGTGGGAGTTGGAGATGGGGGGGAGGTCTGGTGTTGTTAGGGGTTTTGTTTGGGTGCTTTTTTAATTTTTGTTTTTAACTTTTTGTTGTGGGGTTTTTATTTGTTTAAGGCTCTGGGCCTGCCAGGGTGGATGGGCTCTGGCCTCACTTCCCTCTGTGACTCCCAGGGTGTATTTAATAATAAAAACAAACCAAAAAAAGGCAGCTGTGCCTTGTGCTGGGCAGTAGCCTCGATGCTCTGTGGGGGTGGGATGGAGCCAGGTGGGAAGGGGTGACACCACAGCAGGAGCCTTGTCCCTTTTGGTCACAGCTTGCTGCTCCTTTCCTGTGCTGAGGGGGGTCTGAGGCAGCTCCTGTGCGGGCAGAGCCCCTCCCTGGCCCTGGCTGTGGCGGGGAGCAGGAGCCAGGAGCGGCCGTGTGGGCACAGAGTGGTGCTGGCTACCCGAGCAGCCTCGGGGGAGAGGCCGGCGCTGGAGGAAGTGGTTTCTGAAGGAAATGAGATGTGAGCACTCAGCGCCTGCCTTATCGGTCTGGCCGCCCGCCAGCGCTGCCGTGGGCAAGCAGGGCTGCTCCCAGGAGCCTGGGGCTGGCGAGGGCTGCGGTGTGGCAGCTGCTCTGGGCTCCTGCTGCCAGCCCAGCCTCCAGCCACAGCTCACCACAGGCACCACAGAGCGGTGCTGGAGCTGGGGCTGCCGTGGCAGGCGAGCAGCCACACCTCTGCCACGCTGGGAGTGTCCTCCCCTGTGCTGCTGGCCAAAAGCAGCCCCCCAGGACACGCTTCAGAGCCCAGCCCTTGGCACAGCTGGCAGCACTGGCTGGCAAAGGCCCCTGCTCAGAACCGGCCCAGCCCTTCTTTTGTTCCTTTTTATTAGTAAGGGATTGAAAACATAGTTAAATACATTTCTTTACTGATAATTTACAGCTGTTTCTGCAGCAGAAAATGGGTGCCATTAAGTCAGTAGCAGTAATTCAGGAGACACACGCTCTCAGGCTTTGTCCAGCTCCCTGTGCAGCCGGCCTGAGGGACAGACAGGGCTCAGGATGTCCAGCCCAGCCCCTGCCCAGCCTCAGGGGATGCCAGGCTACACCCAGCCCTCACCTCCAGCCTTGTGCAGGAACAGGGGCAGGAGATGGGGCTGGGGCCTTGGTTTGGAGTCTGAAAGCAGTGGAGGAGGAGGGAAAGTAGAGCTGCAAGGAGGGCAGGTCCAGCACTGGAGGCCTCTATGAGCCATGGTGGCTTTGGGCAAGGTGTGCCCCTTTCCTGATGGCACAAGGATGGTGACAGGAGTCAGTAAACCACCTCATAGACTGTGGCCTTCTTGTCACCAGAGCCCGTAACGATGAATTTGTCGTTGACAGAGATGTCACAGCTCAGGACTGACGAGGACTCCTTAGACTGTGAGTGAGAGAGCAGGAGGTGAGAGCAGGGCTGGTGCCTGGAGCCACCATCATCCCTCTGCCCAAATGCCTCAGCCCACCTGGAAGATGCTGGCTCCGTAGGGCGTCCTCCAGGCGTTGAGCAGGTTGTCCTTGCCCGTGCTCACGAACCACTTCCCTGGGACAGGAGACAAAGGGGGTGTCAACGGCCAGGACACCATTCAGGGGAGCTGAGCATGGGGGGGTAAACCAAAGAGATAAACCTGAGGCTATCCACAGCCCAGGCAGATAAAACAGCTCTTGCCTACCACAGGAGGCGAATTTGAGGGAGAGGACACAGCTCTCGTGGAGGTGCAGCTGGTACTTGTCGGGTTTGGTGACGTGCAGGATCTCCACGTTGCTGCTCTCCATCCCCACGGCCAGCCACTCTCCCATGGGGCAGTAGCCCAGGGAGAAGATCTGAGGGGACAGACAGGCTCACACGGTGGCCCAGCAGGTGCCAGCTGGCCCCACGGTGCTGCCAGAGGGCTCCTGCCCTACCTGGGAGCTGAAGTCGTGCTGCTGCAGCTGCCGGCCCTCCCGCAGGTCCCAGCAGCGCACGGTGTTGTCCAGGCCCCCTGTCCACAGCTTGGTGCCATAGTTAGAGATGTCAATGCAGCTGGCACCGTCCGTGTGGCCTTGAAACTGCCTGGGAAAGAGGGGGATGGAGAGGGCGAGGGCACAGCTGTCAGGGCAGCCAGCTCCCTGTGAGCCAGCATCTCCCCTTGTGCCTGCCCCAGATTCACCTGACCATCGTCTGGTTCTGCAGGTCCCACACCACGATGTTGCCGTCGCTGCAGCAGGAGAAGCAGACTTTGGCATCAGGGCTGATGGCCAGGGCGTAGCAGGCGGGGGCAGAGGAGGGGAGCTCAGCCTTGATGCGGGGCGTGGGGGCCGCCAGGTCCCAGATGGACAGGGTGCTGGCCTCCCCCCCCACGATCAGGCTGCGGCCGTCAGGGAGCAGCTTGCAGGAACGGATGTAGTTGTCACGGTTCTGAACGGGGGCAACAGGCAACAGGGCAAGGCAAGGAGGAGATGATGAGACACAGGGGCTTGCAGGAGACACAGCTCCTTGTCTCACTGCAGATGTGAAAGGCCCCTCTGTCCCCTCCCTGCGGCAGGGGCACATTCCCCTTCCCAGCCCCAGCCCAAAGGCATTTCTGCTCCTCCTCCTCCTCCTCCTGCTGCTCACCAGGCAGTCCAGCTGAGCCACGGCCGTCTTGGTGCCCGGCTGCCCCACGTCCCAGACCTTGACACAGCCCTTGCCCCCGGTGTAGACGTGTCGTGTGGAGTTGCTGATGGTGACGGCACAGACCACCTCGCCGTGGCTCAGGGTGTGCAGCTGCCGCGCGTGCCGGGGGATGCCGGAGCCGATCAGGGCGTCGGGGGGGAAAGGCACCGGCTGCATCTGCCCGTCGGCGCTGACGTGGAAGGAGTAGGCACTGGAAGGGAGCAGAGCAGTGAGAACCAGAGCAGAATCCTGCGTGGACAGTGGCCAGAGCCACGTGGGTCTGACACAGCTTGGATCAGAGGACATGGAAGGAGCAGGCACTAGAGGGGAGCAGAAGAGAGGCCTGAACCACCCCGTGTGATGCCCAAGGGCAGGAGGTGAACTCTCTGCTATGCTCAAGCCATGGTGGAAGGGGTTGTGCTCTGGCTAATGAGGGGTTTAATTACCCAGCTCCTGGTTACTGCCAGCTGGCAGAAATGAAATGGCACTGCTGGATTTGGGATTGGAGAACAGCTCCCCCTCAGCGCTGCCCTGCCCTGGGTGAGCCCTTGGGAGGGAGATACCCCCAGCACCCCCTCAGCCCCTTGCCCCACCCTCCCTGCAGCCACTTACGGCTTCCCTGCGGGGATGGTGGAGAGTGAGGAGGAGAGGGTGGAAGCCCTCAGGTGAGGGTGCGACTCAAACGCCACCTGCACAAAGCAAAGGGCACATGAGGAGCAGAGCAGAGGACACCAAAGCTGGGCTCAGGCCCTTCCCTGCACACTCTGGGACCAGGCCAGCCTGGCTCTATGCTGGCCCTGCTCGCTGTGTCCTCACATGCAGTGACAAAGGCCCAAATGGGTTCCCACAGGCACAGTTACACACCAGTGGAACCAGTAGAGGCTTCTCTGAGCACCACCAGCCTCACATCCCAGCTATCTCTGGAAGGGAGGTGTTGTGACCCATATCTCCCTCTTCTCATAAGCTTTATGGTTTGTCCCCTGTTGCCCCCATTCCTGAAGTTAATAGTTTACCCCACTTGTTACCCCCTCTCTTGACTGACACTCCCTCTTGCTTTAATCTCCCTCTCTCTCCCTATAAATAGTTTGCTACCCTTGTCAATCTCCCTCAGTTCAACACCCATGTTCCAGAACCCTCCATGCTGTTTGATGCATGATTGGTTATTTGTGATGTATTCCCTTTCCCAGTGGTTATCATCCCCTTACCCCGCCTGTGTCTCCTCCCTTACTGTGCTCCTCTTGGTTCTGTAGCCTCCCCATAAAATCCCCTGCACAGAGCTCAGGATTGCTCTCAGCTCCAGGGATCCATTTGGATTTTATCTCCCGCAATAAACCGGAGCTTTTCCCCGAGCTCAGAGTCTCCCTGCGTCCTTTACCAAGACCACTGGTGCCCATGCTTCAAAGGCTCCGGGGTGGAGCCTTTAGGTGTCCTGTCCCAAGCACCTGGGGCAGGTCACCCCACTCTGTGAGGCCACCAAGCCTGGCCACTGAGCTAGCCCAGAGCCAAGCACAGCACCAGGAAGCCCTTCCTACAGCTGCACCCGCGGCTCAAGCCCCAGGGACAGCACACAGCCAGGGACAGGCAGCAGAGCCAGCACAGCCGCCTCTCCCGCGGTCACTTACCACGGGGGAGCGGCCGTAGAGCAGCGCGCTGCCGGCCTGGGGCACTGCCAGGTGGATGCCCATGTAGAGGCCGGCGGCTGGGAGCTCCCCGCTGAGGGCGGCGTGGGGCACCATCCCCAGGGAGGACGTGTAGGGGCTGGAGGAGCTCAGGGGGCTGCGGAGAGCTGCACGAGGAGAGACCCGCGTCTTGGCCCTGGCCCACGGGCGCGAGCGAGCGTCACCCGGGGGAGAGGGGCACCTGGTGACTGCACAGCCACCCCCTCCGGCCCCCACAGCCAAGGCCTGAAGCACCCAGCTTCGTGCAGCCCCACCAAAACTACAACTTGTCACAGAAAAACAGATTCAAGCCCTGATCAGCACCCTCGGCAGGTCCGAGCCCACCAGGCAGTCAGGTGTGTGACAATGGCAGAGAGGCTCCTTGGCCACGGTTCATAGGTGGGATCTTGAGGAGCAAAACGGCCCAGCCAGCTCTGCTGGTGGCAGCCAGGCCCTGCCTCCCTCCGTGTCACAGCAGAGCAGAGCCCCGTGCTGTCCCTGGACACTCACTGACGGTGTCGGCGCTGGGGGCCTTGGCCGGGGGTGGCCGCAGCGGGATGGCCGAGCTGGGGCCAGGCGTCAGGGAGTCACGGGGTGGTGAGGAAGAGGAGGGCTTGGAAGCGGGAGCGCTGGCCACCGAGTCGGTCTGTGCACAGAGGAAAGAAGAGCAGCTTCAGCAGAGGGAGCAGAGCCTGGGCCAGCAGCCCCCACACCTCGCAGGGTGGAGGGAGCTCCTGGATGGAGCTGGACAGGGACTGGCCATGCAGGGCCTGATCCCCTCTCCTCTCCTTTGCCCCTTGTGTGTCCCCATTCTCCCCACAGCTGCAAATGCCCCATGCAAGCTTTGGGTCACCCCAAACTGTCCCAACCCTGCAGTGCCCAGCAGCACAAGGCCCCACAGACACATCTGCTCCCCCCTCCCTGCATGGAGGGCCACCCCCATCCCCAGCCTGGGACCAGGAGGATGCCTGGCATGAACTGGCCTCTCCAATCCCCACAGCTATTTCATTCCTTGCTTTTTTTTCCCTGCCTCTCCTATTTCTTCTGCTTTTTCTGTCTGGGGATTTTGTCGACACCAGCAAAGGGAAAAAAAAAAAAAATTAATAACAGAGAAAAGCTACGTGCTGTGCTGGCAGATTGCTCGGGGCGCTTTGTCTGCTCTAATCCGATTGTGCTGGGGAGCTGCTGCTCGCTGCTGCCCACAGCCCCCAGCTGGCTCCTGACCCCAGATGGGGGGACATATCACTTGGTCCCTGTGGTGGCTGGGAGGCCAAGGAGTGGCAGAAATATTCCTCCCCCTTCCCACATGCTGATGTTTCAATCTGAGCCCTGGACTGGTGCTTGGCAAAGAAGAAGAAAAAAAAAAAACCCCACAGATATGAAAAAAAAAAAAAGAAAAAAGGAGGAAAAATCAATTGCTATGAGCAGCTCTGGGGAATCCTGCAGGCAGGCGGGTGGAGAGCACTGCAGAGCCTGTCCTCTGCCCAGCAGCACTTACCCCACCCCGAGGGCATGGCCCTCTGGCCCCGGGGTGGGGGGTGGCAGTGGGCACAACCCACCGGCATTTCTGTGGCCACAGAGAGGAATTCAGGGCCATGCTGAATTTCCCACATGGGAATTCATGGGCCCCACATCCCACCCCAGGCCAGGGGCTCCTTACCGGGCTCTGCTCCTTGGGCTGGAGGGGCGGGGTGCTCCCGCTGGAGCCGATGGACGCGGGGCTCTGGGATGGAGCCCGGCGCTGGCCGGGGCTGCCGGGCTCCGAGGGCGGATCCTGGGGGGAGAACAGCTCTGTGAGACGCAGGAACCCCTCTGTGCAGGATGGCAGGGACCCTGGGGAGCCGCCACCACCAGCAGTCCCCTCGGCCTGACTGAGGAGCAGCACTCAGAGCAGCCATTCTGCTCCCCTGGATGAGAAACGGCCTCGATTTTTCTCTTTGAACAAAATGAGAGGTGACAGCAGGTTCAGAGGACACTGGTGGCCACGGATGCCTTCACAAGGAGGGATGGGGATCAGCACACGTGAGGAGCTGAGACAGGGCTGCCATTTCAGAGGCAAGGCCACCCCTCAGCTCTTGCACTCCTATTCAACCAGGTCCGTGACTTTTTATCAGCACAATGAGTAGCTTTCATAAGTGTCATTTTCTGCAGAAATTCCTGCTGATCTTCCTTTCAGGGCTTGTATTTTCTTAGGAAGAGGCACAAGTAAAAAAGACCTCTTATCTTTCTCTTCCCTCTGTCTTCTAGGAAAGGAACAAGTATGTCCCCAAAAACATCTTCTCTACCAAGAACAGTGGTGGCTGGGATCAAGTTCTGTCACGTGTGCCTCAGTCAGGAAAGGCTGTACCAGAAGCACGTGGCAGTTCCATTGCAAAGGACTGGAATTCACCCTGCACTGAGGTGTGCGAAAGCCAAGGCAGGGCAGGACGTGGGCTCGAGGCCTGGGGCTGGCAGGGCCAGGGTGTGCCACGAGGCTCCTGCCACCTCCTGCCACCTCCTGCCACAGGAGCTGCCAGCAGCAAGCCCAGCTCCATGGAGCTCTCATCCCAGCTTATCAGCCTCCCCATATGGGATGCTGCAGCAGAGGGGCTGAAAGGGGATTGTGAAGCAGAGCCAAGCCTGTGGCTGGCAAAGCTGAGCCCGGGCTGGCACAGCCTTCCCAGAGCAGTGGGAGTGGAATCAGCCTTGGCTGGCACAAGGCACTGGAGCGGGGCTGGCACGTGTCCTGGCTGGCCACTGCTGCCCAGCAGCAACGAGCTGGAGCCTAAAGAACCCCAAAGCTGGGGAAGCAGAGTCCTAAACCTAACGAGTGCAGCTTGAGCAGGACACCTTGCCAGGCTCCAAGGGCTTACCTCGTCCACCACCAGGTTGTAGTCACTCCTGTCCCCATCGCTGTCCTGCAAGGAGGGACAAATCCAGAAGGGCTCAGTCAGGACAGGGAGATGCTGGGCCAGGCCCTGTGCTCTGCCCCAGGACCCCAGACAGCAGAGGGACCCATCTTCTCCTGTGCATCACCCCATGGACCAACACCAACCCTGCCCTGGGCAGCGACCCAGCCCTGGGGCTGAGGGGCCTCCAGGGGCTCCTCGTTTGGTTTGTCCTTGCTCAGAGCACAGCAGCCCCCTGCAGCAGGGCAGGCACAGGGCTCCCCAGCCCCAGCCCCCCTGGCCCAGCCCTGGTGCACTCACAGAATGCCCAGGCAGCTCCTTCTCCTCCCGCTTCCTCTTCAGCCCCGTGCGCTCCTCGTCCTGCGGGCTCTCGGCAGGGGAGGAAGAAACGCTCTGAGGCAGAGAGGGAGAGGAAGAGGAAGGTGTGTGAGCCACTGGGAGGGCAGCCAGGCACCCCTCACCTCTCAGTGGGGCCAGGCCCTGCTCCATGACCACCTCCATCCTGCCAAAGCATCTCCCTGGCTGCTGGGAAGGACCCCAAAACCCCAAAGCCAAGCGAGCAACATCCCCAGCACTACCAGGGAGAGATCCAGCCCTGCAGAGACAACGAGCCAGGGTGGAGCAGAAAATCCCCACTGGATCCATGTTTACTTCACCTCAACCCTGCCACGAGGCTTGGGAACAGAATGGGGCCCAGCAGGAAGAACAGCCCTGCCCCAGGTGCTGCTGGCAGCTGCAGGGGTGTCACACATCCCCTGGCACCCCCACACCCCTGACAGTGCAGCCACAAAGTGATGGAGCTGCCCCACCCCAGGGCTCCCTGCAGCTGGCTGCTCCCAGCACAGGCAGGTCAGCAGCTCTGACACAGAGCCAGGGAGCAGAAAGGGCCACCCCTGTCCCCCTGGGCCACCCCTGTCCCCCTGGGCCACCCCTGTCCCCCTGGGCAGCCATGGCATCAGACACCTCCTCTTCCTCCTCCTCTCCCTCCCTACAAGCCCAAGATCGATGCCTGCAGTTCCCCAGTGGAGGTCATTAACCCTTCCTTCCCCTGCTTGTACCCTGGATTCTGCAGAGCTACTGTGGAGCTTGGAAGGGAGTCACAGCTCTGGGACTGGGGGGATCCTAAAAGGGAGGGGGCAGCCAAGGACTGCAGAGGGGCTGAGAGCTCTGAGACCTGTTCAGAATGATTCCTAAACTGGAAACTCCTTGAAAAGGACAGAGCTGGTTATTTTGGGAGCAGCCCTTGATCTTTAGCTCCTTGCATCAGCAAAGACTGAATTGAGGTGGCCCAGAACCTTCAGTTACAAAACCCTGATGCAAACATAGCCCACCCAGGCCAGCAAAGCTCACCCAGCAGCCCCATCCCTTCCCAGGAGCCAGCTTGGAGCACACTGGAGGTGCCATCAGGGCCAGCTGAGGCCACTTGCCTGTCACAACTTACCCGGCTTGGGGTGTGCTCTGGAGCAGCAGGGAGAGCAGCCCAGGTCCGTGTCAGAGCAGAGGGGAGGACAGGGAGAGGTTGTTAATGCCAAGCCTGTGCCCCACATACCCAGGCAGGAAGGAGAGAGGGGCACAGCAGGGCAAGGCAGGCAACAGCAGGACACAGGTTTAAAAACAAACAAACACAAAAAAATCCCACCTGATTTCCCACTTTGCCCCCCTGAAGTGTGGATTCTCTGCTGTCTAGTGGGAGGGCAGCACTTTGGTGCTCCTCAGGGAAGCAGGGGACTCTCTACCCACCCACCTCCTCCCAAGAACTTATCCCAGCTTGGGAATCTCTTCCCTAGACATGACAACAGCTCCAAAGCCACCAGGAGGGGAGAGCTGGCTGGCCAGCTGAGCTCTCCTGGATCACACCCATCCTATTTCCTTAGGAAGCCATGCCTAAAAGCTTGGAAACCCTCTGAGGCTTTTGTACATGCACAGCAAAGCAGGTCCACTTCCCTGAGCCCAGGGAAGAACTGCCAGGCATTTACTGCAAATCCAAGCACAGGGTTCTAGGCTGGGGTTCAGCAACCTTCCCTGGCTGGTTTTGGTTTTTGCTCCTAAAGATCCACCAGCATTTGGAGAGGAGTCCAGGTCCCTGCTAGCAAAAAGAGGCAGGCAGGGGTGGGAAGCTGAGGGATTCTTGTAGGCACTGCTCCAAGGCCGTGCTCTGGAGTGGGACCAGACGCCTGCCACCAGCCCAGAGCACCCCTGGCTCAGCTTGACTCACACCAGCTCTGGCTAACTATGGCAGAGCACTGAGGATTAACCCCAGACAGATGGAGCATTTCAACCTTTTTTTTTTTTTTTTTTAAATTAGGAGTGGCCCTCACCACGGCCAGACACCCAGGTTGAGAGCAGTTCTGGCTGGAGGCACAGGCTGCCTGGGCTCTGAGGGTTAAGCAGGCTCAGCACAGCACAGCCTGCTTTTATTCTTTCTCTAGACTTTGTTTTCCTCCTTTGTGGAAGCCATCCTTAAAGAAACACGGCCAGGATTTGAGCTGCAGACAGCTGTGTGCAGGGGGGCAGAGCTGCCACCGACAGCTTCCTGCTGCTCTTTTCACCACCTTGAAATCTTCCAGGCCAAACCAGACCATGAGCACCTGCAGCAAACCCCACCCAGAGCCTGGCTTTGCTGCTGCTCTTGGGTCCTGACCCAAGTGCGTTTCAGTCAGCGCCTTCCCCAGGGGAGTCTGCAGGGAAACATCACTCCTGCTAAATCTGCCTGCCTGTTTCTAGCCCACAGAGCTGCCCAGAGCCTCTCTCCTTGTCCCAGCCTCCTCTCAGCACAAGCACTCCATGCCTGTGCTCTGAAAAGGTGACTTGAGCTCAGAGCAGCTTCTCCTTTGTGCAGCCCTTGAGCAGCAACAGGCCACGAGCAAAGCTGGGCAGAGTCCCTGATTTGGCCCAGGCCTGCCAGCAGCATTCAGAGCACTGATTTAACGATGATTAAATATTGATGATGTTTGTAAGGCACTCGGTGATCCTGACAGGAGGAGGCACCCATCTGGACTGGGAATTAGTGTAATTTACACGGCACAACACACGCAATGAGGCTCTGCTTTCGAAATTCCTTGCCTCAGGCCTGTGGCTGTCACAGTTTCTACCAGGGGCTTGCAACTGTATTTTCCTTAAAAGTCTCATCTTTAAGTATCAGATCTTGACTTGGTGTAAACCTTGGTGTAAAAAGAAAGGATTTCTTTGTGGTAGGGACCTCCCAGCTGCCTCATGCACTGGAAACACCCAGGGGAGCAGGGGGAGCTGTGTGTGTGCACAAACACTTGCCCAGGGCCACAGAGCATCACTGCAGAGCAGCAGCTCCCGGGCCAGAAACAGAGCCAGCCTCCTGGGGCTGCAGGCATTCCACGAGCTGGATTTGCCATTCCCAGGGATGCAGCAGCCAGGAGCCTCAGCAAAGAGGCAGAGCAGGCAGCAGGATCCCTGCACACGCTGCCCAGCCTTTAGAGGGTTAACCCTGCTGTGCTTCTTCCCCTTACCTCTGTTCTCCCCATCCTGGGCCACTCTGTCCTCCTTGGTGGCCAGCTGAACCTGTGCCATCAGTGCCCCCGAGAGGGCCAGGAGCCCCGAGGCGCTGCTGGCCCCGCTCAGGCCAGAGGGCTGCATGCTGGAGGGGAGGGGGGATGCGTGCTGGGAGAGCTGCTGAAGCTGCTGCTGCTGAAAGAGAGAGAGCAAACGGTCCTGGATGTGGAGGAGGCAGCCATGGCCCGGCCCTGCCCTGCTCTGCATGCCAAGCGCGATGGGATGAGACAGGGAGGGGACAGCGGAGCTGCACAGGCTGGGTCACACCCCTGCCCCTTCCCCTTCCCCCGGGGCTGCCCGGGCTCTGAGGGTTCAGCAGGCACAGCACAGCCTCTTTTATTCTCCCTCTGGACTTTGTTTTTCTCCTTCCCCCCACTGTCCCTTCCGCCCGTGAGTGCCCCCCCGCTGCAGACACAGCCCAAGCCATGGCCGTGCCCTGCTCTGCTCAGGGGATGTCCCAGGGGCACCCAACGCCTTCAGGACACCGTGGCAAATCCCTTCACCACAAGGGCTGTATCCAAATAGTAAAAACCCTGAGCTCCCCCACCACTGCAGGGCCTGAGCCCCCAGGCAGGGAAGAGTCTTTGCCCACAGCCAGGCACTGCCACTCACCCCGACGATGCTGTTGAGCTCCCCCATGGTCACCTGCTTGGCCCGCTCCACTGCCTGCAGGACCTGCTGCTGGTGCTGGAGGAAGAGCACAGGGGTGGTCACACCATGCTCCTGCCTGGAGGGAGCACTTGGCTCCACATTGCCCCTCCCCAGCCCTGCACAGCCTTCTCCCACCCCTCCAGCCCAGGCACGGAGGTTTTCTTCCCCAAAACCTCTCGTTGTTCAGGCTGGACTTTGATCTGCCCCTTCCCAAGCAGCCAGAGCAATCTGATGCACACCCCTGCCTCCTCCTCACCTCCTGCGACAGGAAGGGAATGATCTGGGCACAAATGGCACTCAGCCTCTTGACAATCTCTGCCTGAAAGGGGAAGCACACATCAGCAGGTACCACCAGAGATGGAGGGCTCTGAGCCCATCCCGTCCCCCTGCAGCAGCCAAGCATCCTGCAGACACTCAGCCTCGGCAGAGGAGTTAAACCCTCCCCACCCACGCCCTCCTGGCGGAAATTCTCCTGCTGCCTCTGCATCCCTGCTGGGATTTCCCGAGCTGCTGCCAAGGGAGGGCTCTGCCCAGGGCTGCTGGACCCCCTCAGGCTGCCAGGCACATGGGAGGGAGCCCAGCCTAAATCCCTCTGTGGCCCCAGGCCAAGGCAAGCTCCAAGCTGTCAGTCCTTTCACAGCCCAGCTGGCTCTGCTCAGCCCGAACCCACCCTGGCTCTGCTGGGCCCCGAACCCACCCTGGCCCTGCTGGGTCCCGAACCCGGCCCGGCTTTGCAGGCTGCCGTGGCCAGCGGGCAGGGACGCGGGGGAGCCGAGCCACAGGCGCTGGCAGCGGGCCCTCCCTGTGCCCTCCCTTCCCAAACATCCAAGCCAGAGCCAGGGCACAGCAAGCAGGATGCAGAGCTGCAGAGGTTCAGCCCTCTGGGCATCACACCAGCAAATCCCACAGGGTTCTGTACCTGCCCTGACCCGCAGCAGGGACTGCACTCCCATCCCCATCGAGCCCTGGGACAGCTCCCCCTGCTCCTGCAGAGGCACAAAGCACCCCCAGAGCTGCCCCTGGCCACAAGGGAATGCAGAAAACCCAGTGCATCCTCCGAGGAGAGGCTCTGTGGCTGCAGCCAAACCCACAGCCGGGCTGTGCTCCCACCAGGGCAAGCAGCACTTCAGAGGAAAGGGGCTGTGACTTCCAGCCCAGCCTCTCCAAGAGAAAAGCCACATCTCCTGGGGAAAACTGGATTCCTGTTCTGCTGTAAATCCACCCTGGGACTGGCTGCTCTGAAGGGTTTTATCAGCTCAGGTTTCTGACAATCCCCGCCCGGTGTTGCAGAGGTCAAACCAGGCTGGGAGCCAAGGGAGAACAAAGGGAACATTTACCTGCTGTGCCCCACACCCAGCAGCACCCTGTGCTCACCTGCAGGTCCCAGCTGCTCTCTCAGCCACTGCCACCATGCCCACAGAGGCAGAGACCCTCTCCCCCACCCCTCTCCTGCCCAGGCTCCCACTTCCCAACCACTTGGCCATCACCTCGTGGGCAGAGTCCCCAGCCTCACTTGGCTTGGGCCACCCCTGGCTCCCAGTCCCACTGGATTTTGGGGCAGGAATGTGCTCGTGGTCTCCACCACGCTCCCTGCTAACAAAAGGAGCAAACTCGGAGGGGCTGAGCCAGCTGGAGGGATATGGCAGTTGACTTGCCACTTTGTCAGGCATTGGTCCAAACTAATTTCCCTGGCAGAGAGCCCATGATGACTAGATTGATAAATCTGAAGAGGGAAAGCAAATTAACGCTGGAACAAAAGGGGAACCAGGGAAGGGTGAAAACACTCCTCTGGCTTTGGGAAAGGAAAAGGGGATTAAGGAAAAAAGAAAAGAAAGACAATCCATTTGCCTCTGGGCTCTAGCTCCTGCTGTTTCCTCCGAATCCCTCCTTCAAGTGGGGCCCCGGGGAAGCGCTGCAGGGAGGCACCAGGGCTCACAGCAGGGCTCTGAGTGGTTTGTCTTTGGGATGGGAAACTCAATAACACATCCTGACAACCGCTGGATCCCTTTGCAAGGCAGCCTCTGGCACAGAGCTGTGCCACACCTCCTGTGCCCAGGGGCTCAAGGGAGAGATAATTTTCCAGCAAAATCTCCAACCTTGGCCTCTTCCCCACCCTCCCCTGCTGCTGGCCCAGCCCCCCTGCACTCACCTGCTTGTGCATTTCAATGTTCAGGCCGTAGGACATCTCGTAGTACTGAGAGCAAAACCACAACACAGCCTGGTTAGGAGCTGTCCAGAGCAACTGGCCCGGGACCAGCCTGGGGTTTGGCTGGCTCCAGCCACGAGGAATGGCTGGGACACTGTGCCAGGAGCCTGGGACAAGGCAGGGAGCAGCCACAGGCTGCTAACACCTGCACTTTCTGCACTTGTTGAAGCCAGGGGAAGCTGCTGCCCCTCAGATCCTGTCCTGGCTCACCCCATCCCTGTTTTCTCACCCTGGCAGTGCTGCCCAGCCCTCAGCCTGTGCAGAGCAAAGATGACAGCAGGTGACACAAAGGTGACACCCTTCAGCAGGCAGCAGTGACTCTGCCAGGGGTGCTGACCCCACTCCCTCACACCCAGGGAGAAAAGGGGGTCTGAGGACCTGCTCTCCTCCAGCAAAGCCTATTCCAAAGGCAGCAATCCACTTCGGGAACCCCCTGAGCCTCCAGGGCGTGGGGAGGGATCCCAGCTGATGGGATGTGCCCTGCAACACCAACACCCGGCCTCAGACAGGGCTGGGTCAGCCCTGGGATGGGCTTTGCCCAAATTCACATCTTTTTGCCTCTTGGATGGCGTCACTTGGGTTCCCCCTTTCCCCAGGAAGGTCAGGTGCTGAAGGAGAAGGATCTGCTCTGCTGTCCCCATCCTCTCCCCTTCCTCCCAGCAGCTCCCTGCTCCTGGCAGGCTCTGGCTGGTGCCCAGGTCTGTTAACCCCTCATGTCTGTCCTGGGGCCTGTTAACCCCTTGTGGGCATCTATGGAGGGCTCCTGCCCTGCTCCTTCCCCTTCCACCCAAACCACGAGCCTTGGAGCATCAGTTCTTAAATATCCACCCCTTGGAAGGGAGGGAGAGAGAGAGGGAGGAGTTGGGAGCTCTCTTACAAGGCTAGATAGGAAAAGGTAAAAAAAAGAAACCAAAAAAACAAAGAAAAACCAAACCAAACAACTAAAAAAACAAAAAAAAAACCAAAAAAAACCAACAAACCCCCAAACAAAAAAAAAAAACCCCGAAAAAAAAAAAAAAAACCAAAAACCCCCAAAAAAAAAAAAAAAACCAAAAACCCCCAAAAAAAAAAAAAAAACCAAAAACCCCCAAAAAAAAAAAAAAAACCAAAAACCCCCAAAAAAAAAAAAAAAACCAAAAACCCCCAAAAAAAAAAAAAAAACCAAAAAAAAGGAGACAAAACCTATGGCAGGATTCCCGGGCTCAAGCAGCACCGAGCACCAAGAGCCAGAAATGGTGATTAACTCCTTCCTGCCTGGCATCTCCCCAGCCCCAAGGTCAGCGCTGGCTCCTTTGGGTGGGGGCTGAGGGACCCCCAGCACCCAGACGTGTGTGGGGGCAGCAGCCCAGGGCACAGCCCTCCCGGGCAGGCAGGGGGACACGGCGGGGCCAGCTCACCATGACATAATGTCTCTGCATCTCTGTCTTCTCGCTCACCAGCTTCTCGCATTCCAGCTTCAGGCTGCAAAGGGGAGCCAGGGCTTCCATTCGCCATCCCCGGGGCGAGCTCGGCACACCTCCTGCCTGCCGCCCCTGCGGGCTCACGGGGCTGCCAGGCTGTCACAGCCCCTGCCCGGGGCACCTGCAGCCCAGGGCTGTGCTGCGCACACACCTGTAGCACCCACCCAGAGCTCTGTGCCCTCCCTGCCCCTGCACCCCGCTCGGCCAGGGCAAACACGCCTGATCTCCCCCTCGGGACCCCCGCTCACAACCCGGCACCCCAAATGACGGATCCCCGCCGCCCCTCAGCCCAAACCCCCCTCCCCTTCCCCAGGCGCCTT
>WEZZ01004095.1:162840-172948 GCA_013400585.1 Chloropsis cyanopogon
TATGGCTTTGCAAGGCTGGGATGGAACTCAGGGATGGCTCTGCTCGGGCTGGGATGGCTCTGCCCGGGGCTGGGATGGCTCTGCCAGGCTGGGATGGCTCTGCCCGGGGCTGGGATGGCTCTGCCCGGGGCTGGGATGGCTCTGCCCAGTGCTGCAGCCCCCCCGGGCACCGGGCAGCCCCTGGCACACGGCAGCCGGGCTCTCCCCATGGGCTCTGCCCCGGGAGCAGCGGGGGCTCGGTTTGGGAGGGGACAGTGTGGCAACTGGATGGGTTTGTTTGGGAGATAGGTAGTATTGATTTTATGATTTATATAGAAGGTTGGTATATTAAAATTTTAGATTTAGATTTATAAAATCTTTATTAAGAAAACTATTATTTTTATAGATAGTTATGGTACAGGTGGATACAATTGGTCTTCTAATTAAAACACTATCACTATTGGTTAATTAAGAACTTACCTATTGGGGTAAACACATTCTACATGTTCTTAAACACTAAGTGTAACTAGTTAAGATAACTATTGTTAATTATTCTTTCTCTGACCTCACAGCTTTCCCTAGGACGATGCCTGGGAAACTCTGTTGTTGTCTGTGGCTGCTACCACAGGACAGGGCTCAGACCCCCCTGCAGAGCTGGGGCCACCAGGCAGGGCTCAGTGGCCACCACCAGAGCTCCTGCACAGGGCCCTGGCTCTCAAGCCTGCCCTGGGCACCCTGCCCCGGCCATGCCCAGCTCAGATTAGGCTTGGCCAGGCACTGTCCAGCCCTGGTGCTGCCCACGGGCTCTGTAACCCCCCAGCCCCTCCTGGCTGCACCAGCACTGCCCCAGCACGGCTTCCTCCCCAGAGGAAGGACATTTTCCCACTCCAACTGGCCTAAGAGATACCGAGGGGGAGATGTTATCAGGGTGGAGCAGGCTCTGAAGCCAGAGGACAGCTCTAATTATCGGGAGCCAATTCCATTACAGCAATCTCAGCCCCAGGGCAACGCAGGCCGGATTTTCCAGAGGGGCCTGAGAGGCACAGAAGTCGCTTATCCTCTGTGCCCACAGGAAAAATGAATTATGCACACACGGAGCAGACCTGTGGCAGCCCGCAGGGACCTCCACATGTGTTACCAAAGCAGCACAGAGCTGATAGACCCCGGGGGCACCTCGCTCCTTGCTTTTCTTCTGGAGAGTGCCCTTTTTTCCCTTTTCACCACCCACCACTTTCACCTTGAGCTCGTTGGCTCTGGCTTTGCCCGGGCATCCTCCTGGCCCCGGTTCCACAGATTGCAGCTGTGGCACAGCCCCCACCTGTGCAGGGCTGTCCCAGAGCCACAGGGACAGAGAAGCCAGAGGTGTGACTGTTAACCCTGCTCGTCCTGGCTCCCAGAGAAACCTCCAGAGAGGGAGAGCAGCACATCCAACGAGAAAGGAATAATCTGGGATATGCTACCAGCTGAAGGAAGGAGGGTTGCACCTTCTGACACCTCTCACAGCACAGGTGAACCAGGAAAACTCCCTGTTCTCCCCAGCTGAAGGGACAGGAGACACAGGGAAGTATTTTAAAGTCATCCCAAAGGCAGCAAGAAAGCAGCAGCAAGTCACAGTTTTAACCAACCTTCTTATTTCTTTATTTGAAAGGCACAGCTTGTACGTCCTTGATACAGCATTTTCAGTTCCTCTTATTATAGGTCAAGTGATTAAACACAAAAAGCAAAACAAGATCTTTCTAAAGAACTATATACAAACACCAGATTATTATTTATTATTTTTTTTTCCATTTTTGTTTTTTAAGAAGACACGCTAGCGCACGGAGATAAGAACAGAGAAAGCTGCTGTATCCTCTACACAGGGCAGGGGCACAGGGAGGGGGAGGGCTGGGGAAGGCTCCTGTCTGCCTGCCCCCTCTGCCCAGCCACCTGGGCCCCCCCAGCTGGATGCTGTGCTGAGGGGGAGCAGCTGGCACAGGCTCCCCCTCCAGCCCAGGGTGAAGCCCCTGGCAGCCAGAGCTGGTTGAGAACAGGTACATGCAGAACAGCAAGGCTGTTATTAGGCCTGGTATTAGTGCAGGAGGGGCATGGGGGACACGGGGCCAGGGCGATGCGACGAGACCAAGAGCGCCTGGGGCAGGGAGGAGATTGTTCTGGGCCAGGGATCCTAGCAGGGAGTTGTGCAGAACCGTTAGGATCGAGGGGCAATCTTTAAATACCGAGGGGGGAGCAGCAGGTGGAGGGAGGGGCCACATGGCACCGAGGAGCTGGGACAGCCAGGGGACAAAGTGGCCCCAGAGCAGCCCAAGCCAGACTCTGGCTGGGCTCTGTGACAGTGGGAGGAGGGGTGGGGAAGGCAGGCTGGGCACAGGGAGAGCACGACTGGCCACACGGGTAATGCTATGGAGCTTGCACTGCTGCGCAGCAGCCGGGGACGGTGCTGGGGACACCCCCAGGTTTTGTCACCCACCGCAGGGACAGGCCTGGCAAGCTGCCACCCAGCACGGGTCACCACGGCCCTGCTGCACAGCAATTAGAGAGAGATACTGCATTTTGCACTAACCCGCCCCTCCCTCCCCCAGACAGCCCCCTTCCCCCGGCCCCCCGGGCGCTCTAATCCGATTTCTCGCCGTCATCATCTTGGTGGGCATCCCCGTCGTGGCCGTTCTTGTCCTCCTTGGCGAGGTGAGCCTGCGAGCCCAGGGCCGACAGCGACAGGAGCCCGGTGCCGGCGCTGACGGCGGGGAGAGAGGGGGGCTGGAGCCCCACGGGGAGCGGGGTCAGGGGCAGAGCGAGGGCTTGGAGCTGGGACAGCTGGTGAGCTTGAAGCTGCTGCTGTAGGGAACGATGGACAGACACACAGACACAACGGGGGGATTGTCATTTTGAGTGCACTCAGATCCCAAACCAAGGGTCTGGACTGGCCTGAGGGTGCCAGCAATCGAGCTTTAACCAGGGATCTCAGGGAGCTTGGGAGCAGCCTCAGAGCTGGGTGGGACAAGAGGTTCTCGAGTGCTGCTGCTGTGACAACCTCAAGAGAAGACTCAGCAGTGTGTCCCCAGCAGGACACACAGCCCCTGCCCCACAGGACAGCTGGCCTCAGGCTCTGGCATGTGCCAAGGCTGCAGTTAAAGCCCTCACTCACAACTTTGACCAAGAGCAGATGGTGTTTTCATGCTGAGTGCCTACTGTGGGTCCTGCTCAAAACCAAAGCTCCTCTCCCTGCACTCTGCTGCGACAGAGCAGGGATCCCTGCAAACATCACAGCAAGCCTGGTGGAGCCAGCCCTGTGCCAGCCCAGCCTTGCAGCCTCGTCCCAGCTCCAGAGCAGGGGTCCCCTGCTGTCCCCAGGTCAAGGATCCCCAGCCCAGCTCTGTGTCCTGGATTCCCACCCCACCCCTCCCAACCCAAACATCACGTACACGGATGATGGAGTTCAGTTCCGGCGCCGTGACCTGCTTAGCTCGTTCAATGGCTCCCAAGACTTGCTGCTGATGCTGGTGTGGAGAAAACAGAGGAATTTGGGGTCCCTTGTAGTGCCACAGGGAAGCAGAACAGGGACCCAGCCCACACAATCAGGCTGGGTACCCCACAGCTGGAGACACCTGCACACACTTCACCCGAAACAAGGGCCTCACACCAGGCCTGGGGCAGCAAGGAGCAGGGGAGGAAGCACCTTTGTCTCATCCTCTTCCTCACCACAGGGTTAAACAGGTTCCCTCTTACCCCCACCCTTGTCCTGCTCTCCACACACCCAGAGATCCTTGGCCAGAGGGCTCCAAGGTGGGCAGTGTCTCATCCTGCCACCCTTCACCTACACAGAGCCTCTAACAAACAAAACAAGCCCTAAAATCAGAAGTTCTTGGGAAGCTCCTTGGGACACAGCCTGGATACCACCTGAAGCAGCAGCTGGGTGTTCCAAACACAGGTAGAAAAAATGGATGTATCATAGACTTTAAAAAAAAATAAAGGAGAAGTGTACTTGCTCCTTGCAGAGCACAAGGTCTCAAACACCAGGCCTGTCCACTGCAGCTCAGCAAGGGGATTTTTCTTTTCATTTTGGCAGCAGGACAGGGTTAAGGATTGCATTAAGATGCAAAAGATTTAGCTGCGGCTTAGTTATTAGGCAAGCCTGATCTGATCAGCAAGCGACTTTGTCTTAAGAACAGGTGGGTGGGAAAAACAGAACCTGTGCCCCAAGCCCAGAGCTGACCCCAAGCAAGAAGCCTCCAACCCCCAAAGGGCCAGGAGAGCTGCTCAGAGCTCAGCCTCCATGGGGAGACAGAAAATACAGCGCTAGAAGTGCTTAATCTTCCCCTCGCCTCAGACAGCAACTCCCAAGCACCCCCTCCCCCAATTAATTTCTCAGGGGAGTGGGAGGAGCCCATCAGCTGCATTAATTAATGAGGCAGAGGAACCAGATCTCAAAGAGGAGCCATATGGAGGTATTTTTTTAAGTGTCCTCCTCCCCTGATTAGCACCCAAAGCTCCCAGTGCTGCTGTGGCTGATGGCTCAGGAGCCACGGGCAGGAGAGAGCAGCACCAGCTTTGTCCCCAGCTGCCACAAAAGGGATGCAGGGGCACATCACCCAGCACACAGAGCTCCAGGAGCCAACACTGCCACGAAGGGCTGCTCCCCACGCAGGGGCTGAGAGCAAGCAAGGCTCCCCCAGCCCAGGGTGGGGACTGCCTGTGCTGCAGGGCTGTGACACCCTGCTGGCTGCAGAGGGACAGCAGCATCCACGCCAACAGACCCCCAAGCTGGGGGACTCACCTCTTGTGAAAGGTAGGGCAGAACCTGTGCACAAATCCCATTTAGCCTCTTGACAATTTCAGCCTAAAAGGTGGAAGAAATAAGAGAGGAAGAGTCAGAGAGGCAGCTCGGGACTGAGCACCCACAGCATCGGCTGCCCCCCCCTGCCCNACTCACCTCTTGTGAAAGGTAGGGCAGAACCTGTGCACAAATCCCATTTAGCCTCTTGACAATTTCAGCCTAAAAGGTGGAAGAAATAAGAGAGGAAGAGTCAGAGAGGCAGCTCGGGACTGAGCACCCACAGCATCAGCTGCCCCACCTTGCCCTTCCCTGGCCAGGCCTGAGCCCCAAATGGCTCTGGGAGAACCCACTGCCCTGGCAGTGCCATGGGCATCACCTTGCCCCCGAGGCTCCTCCCTGCAGGGTTAAATGAAAAGATGCTGCTGGCTGCAAAGAGCAAAGTTTCATTATTCCTCTTCCTCTCCAGGTCCCTGACATTAATTTAACAAATTGGGAGCAACTAGAGAGCAAAGTTCCTGCAGACCCAGGTGGGGATGTGCTGAATGACATTGGCCATGTGGACACAGATATATGAACATGGCTGCTCAGCCCTCTAATCCTCCTCCCCAGCTGAGCTGCTGGACTGGGGCTACTGGTGGAGGCCAGAGGGGCTGGGCAGCTTCCTCACTACCCTCACAGCAGCACTGGCAACTTCTGGGGTGTTAAATGCTTTTCTCCTGGCAAATAGTGAAGCTGTCAGTCCTTTGCAAATCACTTTCCAAAGGACTCAGAAGAAATACAGAGCCACAGGGTACAGGCACACCCCCAAACCAGCTGAGGGGACCCAAGAGCACCACAGGGAAGCAGCTGAGGCTGGGAGACATTAGTGGGACAGCAGTGAGGATTTGTGGCTCAGATTCTTTGACAAGATCCAGGTTTTCCCAGGGAAGCCAGTCTCATGGGCTTAGCAACCAGGGCAATGGGATCAGAAGCACCAAGTGCCTTTGTGAGGAGCAGAACTGTGCTAAGAGGCTTAAACTGAGCCACGACTTTGTGACTGGAGCTGGGGCCAGATAGAGACAGGCTCAGAGGAGGCTCATGTTGTTAACACCACAGGTAATTAGTCACTGGGGATAATTAACTTAACCACCAGTGAGGGTAATGAGCAAACTTATCCAGGCTACCACAGAGTCTCCAAGCCACAGCTCCAGACCCTTCCTGGTGCTCAAATACCTGTTCAGCCCCTGGGGAGAACCACAGGGTGCCCAGAGCCCAGGATGGGAGCCCACAGGCCAGCACTGTGATCCTGAGAGGTGGGGGGCCCTGCATTTCAAAGGCAGCTCTGACATTTTACAGGCTGGTGGCATTTCTAGTTCCTGAAAGGCAACGGAAGTGATAGAGGGAAAAGCAGAGCAGACAGCCCACCTTCCCCAGGAATTACAGCACTTGGAGATGCTTTTCCCCTTACCTGTTTGTGCATTTCAATATTCAGCCCGTAGGACATCTCATAGTACTGTAGAGCAGGAGAGAAGAGAAGAGAACAAATTGTAAGTCAAGTCTCTGCCAGGTACGTGCTGGGAACCACCACTGCATTCCTGGCAGGGTTTTCTACAAAGGCTGGGCAAGGCAGGAGAGCAGAGGGAAGCCCCAGGAAACAAGGACAGCAGGAGGCAAGCACAGAGACCCCCTCCAGCTGCTCCCTGCTCCAGACTGGAGACTTGCCCCAGAGGGCTCCCCTCACAGACACCTTTCCACAGTCTGCACCAAGGTGAGAGTGAGTGATGCTGTGTCAAGCCTGGAAAAAGGCTCAGGGCTCCAGACTTCCCTGAGCACAGCCAGGAGAGAGGCAGCCTGGCTCTGTGAGCTTTGCCTGGCCAGCATCCTAAAGCCCACATGACTGCTTCAGCAGCAAATGGGAGAGATCACAACTGGACTTCATCTAGCAAGTAGCACATCCAGCTGCACACAGCTCCAGCTGTTTAGGAAGGAGTTATGTGGTCACCTCCCCCCTCCACACACAAAAACAATCCACCCAGAAAAGCCCTGCACAGCAGCAACAGGCAGCTACAGACAATCTATTGGCAGAAGCAGCTAATTCCTGACCCCTGGAAGAAGCTGTTATAAGGCTGATGTTTTGAGAGTTTAGAAACCTCCTCCTGCAGCCTGCAGGCTGCAATCCTGATTCTTCCAAAGGGAAAAGAACAATCCACATCTGTGCTCGTTTAGCTGAAGATCACTGGCATCCTGGTACCGACGCCACAAGGCGATGAGCGCCCGCCTTGGTATCAGAATGATCTCAGCCTGCTGCGGGCTCTCGAGGCTTCTTTGCATTCTGAAGACCGAGCAGGAAGCAGGAGCCCGTCCCCCAAGCTGCCAATTGTGACTTATTCAAAAATCAGAGCAGCTGTAGCAGCTTTGCACATTCACAGGAGCCCTCCTCTTGGCTCCCCGTGATGGGGAGCGGCAGCAGCTCCGGCTCAGCCACGCAGACAAGGCAGGAGCTGCTGCGCCTGCAGAGCCTCCAGCGCTGCGCCACGAGGAGCAGCCCTTCCCCTCTGCTGCTGACAGCAACCTGAATCAATTCTGGTGACTGCCAGCATTAAGGGGAAGAAAAAAAATAATGCATCTTGGCCACTGCTGGAGATGAGGGTTTCTGTGCAGACTGCGAGGCACAGGATTTGTTTACCAGTGAGAACGGGGCAGGCTTCCCCATTAATACACCAGGAAAGCTGTGACTTCTTCTCCTTGTCCCCAGCCCCAGGCACACCTTGCTCCCCACAGCCTCAGAGTCTGGCCACAAGGGCGGTAGAGAAAGATGAAGGAGCCAGCTAGCTCCCTTGTTTCTGATTTTTTAAGTCTTAACTCTGCTCTGAAGAGCTGCTCTATTAATTTCCACTTCTTATCTCTTCTTTCCAGGGCAGGTGCAGCAGCTGGCAAGCAGGAACCAGCTCATCTTCATGGACAGTATTGCAGCCTCTCATTAACTCCATGATAGGAAAGGAAGAGACCACAGCCCTGCCTGGCATCCCTCCCCTGTGCCACAAGGGCTCCAGAGGCATTACCTGGCAGGCAAACCCTCACCCTGCTCCCCAGAACATGGCTGTTCCCTTGGAAAGCCACAGCTAAGCCTGCTGCCCACACGTGGCACCGTTTCTCATGCCTTCACCAAGCACTGCCCCGGGGCTTGCACACCCTGTGCTGGGACACACGTGCCAGCACTCAGCACCGCGGCTCAGCAAGGCTGCAGGGTCACCAGAAGGTGCACAGGGTTCAGCCCTCGCACAGAAGCCGATTGCTGCTTCTAACTCACACCTGGCTTGTGGGGTTTCCCATTTTCATGACTTCTCAGAGCACTGCTTTGTCCCTCACTGGCCATGACCTTCCCAGAGTCCCCAAACACCTGCACACCAGCACCTTGCATCACCTTCTCAGCTGTGTAAGAGCTGTCACTTCCTTTGGGCCAAGCACCCATCAAGCAATCACCCACCGGGGCCCCATTTTCCACAGCAAAAAAACTCCCTGCCACCGTGCATTTCAACAGCCCCCTGCATGCAGCCAACACAAAACAGCCCCGTTTTCAGAAAAGAGCCAATTCCAGCCCTGCTGAGAGCCCTGGGGCTCCCTGCCAGGCAGAGCCCAGGCACCTGCTGGTGCTGCCACCCACACACTGCTCTCGGCTGCCGGGCCGGTCCTTACCATGACGTAGTGACGCTGCATCTCCGATTTCTCGCTGGCTAGTTTGTCACATTCCAACTTCAAGCTGAAAAGCCAGAAAACAGTAAGAAAACCACAAACAGGAGGTGAGAGAGTTGATCGCCGCAGAGCAGCTGCTTCCTGCATGGCCTCATCCCGGCCAGGCTGGATTCTTGGACATCACTATGAGGATTTCAAGGGGTGGCCAGAGCAGAGCCCAGGCGGGCTGTGCTGGCGCAGTAGTGACCACACAGAGCCTGCTGCCACTTTCTCAGCTGGAGCCTCCCCCCAGCACGCATTCAGGAAAAGGACACAAGGCTATCCACCAGCAGAACACTGACCTCCCTCAGGCAAATCCGTTCCACAGGAAGCAGAATGCCGGGGAGAGGCAGAGTTGGCTGCCCAGGGAGGGGTTTGCCTTTCCTCAACAGATCGCTGGCAGCTGGGGACAGATTCTGGCACAGAACCTGTCTGCAGCACTCAAGAGATGTTCCAATACAACATCAAAACCAAAGCCAGACCCACTTCTGGATGGGGGCGGGGGGCAGGCCCAAGTGCAGCACATCCCTCCAGAAGCAAGGATTTTTCCTCTCTCCTAGATTCTTCACACCCTTCAGAGAAAGTGCCGCTGCTCCCAGTGTTTTATGAGACTCCAACTCACCAGCCGAGCAACTGCAGCCAGCATGTGCTGTGGTTTTATGTTTCAAACAAGAAACAGCTTCACCTACACAAAACCTGCTCCTTCTTGAGCAGATTAAGTCCGAGGGGGGTGGAGCAGCATGGGGGGAAAGCTTCCCTTTCAGCAGGAACCCCTACTCCCCTGATGGCACTGCCAAGGCACACAGACACCAGGAAATGGCCACATCCCAGCAGTTTTTCTGCTTGCTCCTGCCAGAATGACACCACCACAAACTTGCAACCTGCCCACAGGCAGAGCCCGGGCTGGGGGACATTGCAGCCACATGGCACCAATGCACACACCAAAACCAGTGCCAGGCCGTGGCAGAGGGCATCATCCAGACAATTTAAAACAAAAGCGCTTCATGTTTATGTCAGAGAAACACACACTCAAAGCAACAGATTGTCTCAAGCCAGCTTTTGGGTCAGCAGCGCTGTTTCCACACACATACACAGAAAAGTAGAAGCTTTTGGATTTAAGTGCTCCCTGCAGTATTTGCAGTCCAGGAATGGCAGCCAGCGAGAAAAACTGAGGAAAACTCCCAGCAAGAGGCAGGAGGCCTGGCAAGTGTCTGAGCAGTCCTGGCTGAGCAGCACTTGGAGGAAAGACCTTGGCTGGAGAAGGGAATGGGCGTTCTCCTCGCTGGGCTCCCATGTGGACACGACCAACGCCGTGCCCGAGGTCCTGCTCCAGCCAAAGCTGTCCCAAGCTACGCGATCGGGTCCCCGTCCCCAAATTCTCATCCGGTCCCCGGAGCGAAGCAAGGAGCAGAAGAATCGGAGCGATTCCCGTGCCTCGGCCGGCCCGGCGGGGCTGCGGGACAGCCCCGGGCCCGGGGGGAGCACGTACCTGTGGTACTGGGCCTGCAGCAGCTGGAACTCGTCCTTGATGCGGTCGCACGAGTCGGAGGTCGTGAACTTCAGCTGCTGAGGCAGGTGAGAGGAGCCCTTGAACAACAGGAGACAGCGCTGGGGCCGGAGCCGGCGGCCGCCGGGCCCCCCCCAGCC
>WEZZ01004095.1:181993-237653 GCA_013400585.1 Chloropsis cyanopogon
TGGCCGCGGTCAGCGTGCGGGGATCCGCCGGTGGAGCCGGTGCTGTTCGGGGTTGTCGGTGAACTCCCGGGCCTCGGGTGAACATCCGTGGAAAAACGGGCCTGCGGCTCCTCGAGCACGGAGTTTCCCCCGGGGCGAGGGCTGGGCTGGCGGCAGGGCTGGGGGCGCGGTGCGGTTGGTGGCTCTGGAGGGGCACAGGCGGCAGGAGGGCAGGAGGTGTGTGTTGTGAGGACATGTTCAGAGGTGGAGATCACCTGTGCAGCCACAGGAATCTAGGTCTTCGTGTGGAAACAGGAGTGTTCCCTGCGCAGATGGGTAACTGTGCCGTGTTCTGATGGGTTTAGAGGGATGGGTAATCAGCTGCAAAGTGAGACTCGCAGGCTTGTACCTCCTTCTTCAGCAGTCAGTTTGATGTTCGTGCCCAGGTAGCCCCAAAATTTAAACCTGACTGTCAGTTTTTATGCATACTGTGATTTAGCATTGCTTGTGTGTCAGATATATCCTGCTTTGTGCCTTGAATACTTGAATATCATCTTGAGATGAAATCTGAAGCAGATCTGATGGATCTGTTGGCAAGCCATGAAGGTCCAGCTGAAGGAGGAGGCTGGCCCTTGGGGAAAAAGAAACCACTTTGCAGAAGTGGGGTGAGGCTGTGTGTGCCCAGCCCCTTGCAGGGCTCCAGTGCCAACACTGGTGCCTGGTGACAACTGTCAAGTAAACCCCAGGGCTTTCCTTCTCACCCTGAATCCTTCACAATTAATCTATTGCTGCTCTTGGTGTGAAAGGTAAAACTGAGGGCTTCTCATTTCTGCTCTGTGGCAGTTTCTGTAGGGCTTCTTGGAGAGGAGGGAGGGAAGGTGTCCCTCACCCTCATGCTTCCCTAAAAGCAGTGCCACAGAAGCAGCTGTGTCAAAATAGGTTGTCGCTATAGGATAGATCTGGGTTAAGAAGATCCCACTGGATCTAAATATTTCACTTTAGAAATAATTCAAGTTGCTCAAGAATCCTTTCTGCTTTTTTAAAAGATACAGATTTAGCATCAGATTAAGAAAACATAGAGAAGGTGGTTATTATTGGACAAGCAGCACTCCTAGGTGTAGACAGTGTTTGCAGGATGCTTTTCACTGGACATAGCACATTGCCCACCTTCAGCTGGCACAGGTAACCTGTGTTCTCTCTCCCTACTTGCAGGGATTTCCTCTGTGTTGCTCCTGTTCTGTGGAGTTCTTACATTCACAGGTATTAATGATTGAGTTAGTGAGAGGGCTTTCCCAAAATCTCCAAAATTTTGGGTGTGTGGAGGGAGTTTCCACCTTGTAGAAACTGTTACATTTTTCTTGTCACTACATCTGGTGATAGTTACTTTGTTGAAGCCTAAAACAGAAAATGAGGTGAAGAATAACACTGCTAATCAATGATGAACCTGTTCATGAGAAATTCAAGGTGTTGGGCATTGCCATCTGGTACAAGGTAGTAATTTGTCTTTTTACTGGGTGGGGAGGATATTTTGTACAAAAATTACTTGTGATTAAGCATGGGATAGTGTTGACTGAGCAATGTATTTACAAGAGCCTGGGGGATCATTAGGAAGTTACTGTAAACTCTGCTGCTTTCACGTGTTGGCAGGAGGAGTGGTGAATTCAGATTATCTCCTGTCGCATTAAAAAAGGGTTTTGTGCCCTGAGAGTTGTAGATCTTGCCCACCAGAGCTTGTAACCTGCTGGTGTAGTGCTATGCCTCAGGGAAAGCAAAAGGCAGCTTTAAAAAAACCCAAAACCAAACCAAAAACCCGCCACCAATAACCAAAACCAACCCCCAAACCAAAAAAGGGCGGTGATGGAGTGACAGGAAGAATCTGTGTTTGCACTACGAAGTCCTGAAGCAAGCAAAGGTCTGGTGTTGAGGTTTCTCTTATATTTTCATTGTTGAAAGGCTTTGAAGCACCACCTTTTTTTTTTTTTTCCTTCTCAGTTTTGGTCGCTGTGGTAAAAGACAAGGAAGTATTTCTCACCACACTGACAGAAACCACAAAAGATCTCAGTTTCCAGTTTTCCCCCACTTAAGGTGCACCTTTGTATTCAAGATGGAGATAGTTTGCTGCACATTGGTAGTGCCTACAGTGTTAATTTCTGGCTGTGCTGGTGTGATTTCTGCCAGTTCTTGGTGTTCATTTCAAACGTTCTGCTTCTGGTTAGGTGTTTGTTGCTTTTATCTGAGCATTTTTATTTGTGTGCCTTTTAGATGTAGATAAAATGAGTAACTGAGTATCTACATGTGGGTATTAATTGTGTATTGGGATGAATGAGATCCTGTCTGAATCCATCTCTCCCCTGGTGTGAGCAGGATCTGGTGGTGCCTGTGGGGAGAGCCAGGGCTCTGCCAGCATTTTAACCACAGGTTATAAGGATTTGAGTATGTATTTGTATCACAAATGGATTTGTGATACATTTGGAGTTTTTGGTCTGGGTAGTCAGGTGAGCTGGGCCACTGTGTTAGAGAGGAGTGAGGTTTTTATCAATATCCTGCAGAATGATAGCAAATTTTAGAATATTGAACAAAAGCACTCCTCAGAGACGTGGTGGTGTCCATTTAGGCTGGTGAAATGTGGAGGTGAGCTCACCCCAGGTGAGACCTGGCCTGGGTGTCCCCTCCACAAAGGACTGTGTGCCCGGGCCGGGTGTCACTGGGGACGTCCCAGCTGAAATGTGAATTTAGCAAAGCTCTTGAATTGCTTGCATGCCGTCCCACGGCGTTTTTCTCTCCTGCTCGCTCTGTTAGAAAGCTCCCACTGTCCTTTGGTATCATCTGGTGGCCTTCACATGCTGCATGCCACTCCTGAGGGGCCATAAATGTAGGAGTGGAAGGACCTGCCCGAGCGACGGCGCAGGAAGCGCTGCCCCTGCCGTGTCCTGCCCTCCCATCTGCTGCCAGCCCGGCAGTAAAACCTGCGAGAGGAGGAAGAGAAGGAAGCAGTGGCCTTGCTGAGCAGGCTGCAGCCCGTGGGGACCCAGGCACGGCACCGACAGCTGGAGCAGTGGCCTACTCTGCTCTCCCTGCCAGACGCCATTTTTAACTCCCTCACATCCAGAGCAGCAGCAATCCTGCCGCACTCGGGGCTCTGGGTGTGCAAACCTGTGCACACCAGTTTGGGATAGAGGCAGATGTGCTGCCCTGCCTTGTTCATGCCAGATGGATAAGCAAAGAGTTTCCTGAGCTCCGTTCTCCTTCGGAGTTGATTTATTTTTTTCCTGTTGTGTTTGGTTCTTCCCTATGAAAAGACACGTCGTGTACGAGGCAAAGAGCGTTTTGTGCCAAATTAGAGCGAAAGAAAATTTGCTGTTTACTGTGCTTCTCCTGGCCACTCACTGCTGTCTGGGTCTGTAGCACTTTCCTGCCTTGAGAGTGTGTCCAGGCCCTTGCAGGCTGGTTGTAGCATCTTGCTGGAGTATCTGGGAATAGGTCAGGTGTGACGGGCAAGGGCCTCTTGACGCAGGACGTGTGGGAGTGGCTGTAACGTGAGATTTGGAATAAGTACCAGAGCTGCTTTTGAAGGCTGCTCTAAAGGACAAGGTGTCTTCCTTCCACGCTGCCGGGTTTGAACGATCCAGGCTGTCTTTTACCAGTCTAAAAGTGACAAAAAGGTGGTTGGGAGTAGTGATAGGAACTTTCATCTGTCCTGGGCTTTGCTCCTGGTGGCTCCTAACTCCCTCTCTTGCATCCTGTAGGCACTGGGGAGAGTGGGAAAAGCACGTTCATTAAGCAAATGCGTATAATTCATGGCTCAGGCTACTCTGAAGAGGACAAAAAAGGCTTCACCAAGCTGGTGTACCAAAACATCTTCACTGCCATGCAGTCTATGATAAGAGCCATGGAAACCCTGAAGATTCTGTACAAATATGAACAGAACAAGGTAAGTTTCTCCGTTTTTTCACGTCTTTAGTCAGTGAGGATTCTGAGTTCTTGTTTGTTTGTGTCTTCCTGCATTGCAACCTCAACCTCCCTGAACTCTTTTCTATAAACTTTTTATGGCATTTTCTTGATACCCAGCTCCTTTTACTTGGTTGTGTTAAGGGATAGAACAACTTTGCACGGTTGGTGCACTGGTGTGCCCAGTGAGTGCTGAGAGCAAGGGGTTGGGATATGAAGGGATAGGAGGGGTGTTATTTTTACTCATTTCAAGGATTCAGGGTTGTAAAATGTGTTGGCATTTTCTTTGCATGTGTTGCTGTTCTTACTGGAACTTGAAGCTGGCAAAATACATGCTGGACCCAAAAGACACAGACCTGTGCTGGTAGTTACCCCTGTTTCTGCAATCCTTCTGTTTTTCTGATTGCTACTGACCAAGAGTACAAACCTTTCTTGAAGAATTTTGGTCTCAAGCACAGAAACATACTGATTTTGGGACCAGGAATTAATTTTAGACAGATCTGATCTAAATTATTTTATCTTTTTGAGGGGGAGGACAGTGAGAGTGAGGGCATGCCAGGAAAACAGGGTTTTTTTTTTAGCATATTTTGCTTTTTTTAATGCTTAGTATCCTTAATATATTGAAGTTGTGTTTTATCTGACCTGTCACACAGTGTCTTGGAGCTAATTTTGGGTAATTGTAGGGTGCCCCTTTCCTGTCTGTGGTGAGAATAGGCAGTGTGAGAAAGCTTTCCCTGTGCTTTATGTGAGGCATGGTGGAGGGGTTCTGATAAATAAAATCTGCCAACTTTTGCTTTCTGTAACTTGTGCAGAACTTCACTTTGGTTTTTATTTATTTGGAGTGTTGGCAAAAGGTGTGGATAATCACCTCACAGACACCACAGGCTGTGGTAATTACTGCAGTCCTTCCTTTGCTTAGCCGTTGTAGGCTGGGTGTTTTTATGCCCCCCAGTTTTGGTTTTTTTTTTTTATTTTTTCTCTTTTTTTTCATCTTTTCAATCTCCAGGCCAATGCAGTGCTGATCCGAGAAGTGGATGTAGAAAAGGTCATGACATTTGAGCAGCCATATGTAAGTGCAATTAAAACATTGTGGAATGACCCTGGAATACAAGAGTGTTATGACAGGAGAAGAGAATATCAACTTTCTGACTCAGCTAAATAGTAAGTATACAATTGCTGGCATGCTTGTGGTGGGAGTGATGGTCTAACAAATTATACCTGCCCACATTTTTTTATTGAAGTCCAGAGTTTGTTTTCTTATCATTTGCTGCTTTTCCTGAGAGCCTGAGGTGTTCTGGTGGGTGTCATAAATCTGCTTCAGGATATACCTGAGGCCAGGATCTCCACATTGTTCCATCTGTATTGATCCTGGCTCTTGGGCAGCAGGAGTGCTGCTCTTTCTCATCAGGTTTGTCTTTGGCCTACAGATGTTTGTGGATGTGTAACTCAGATTTTATTAATTATAAATCCATTAACTTTGGCAATATACAGAGGATGTTTCTGCATTTATAAGTAGAAAACCTCAGATGAGACTTGATCCTGAAACATAAAGCATCTACTGTGCTTAAACTCCTCTCTAGTGAAGATTCTCTTCCCCACTCCTTTACAGAGTTGATAAAGTTGTTTTTAGTGTATCTGTTTATCCTGCAAAGGGGCTGGCTGGTGAATTACTGTTCCCCAAAAATACTTTCTGTTAGTTTTCCACATCATATTTAAAATCATTCGGACAACTTCTTCCTTTCTCATTACTCTACAGAAAGCCTTCATGTAGCACTTTGTACATCTGTGTATTTATGTGCTGCGACCTAAGGCAGTTTTTCTTTTTCCTGTGTTATTTTTTTCCCTCTGTCCTGCTTGCAGCTATCTCAGCGATGTGGATCGTATCGCTACCCCAGGATATCTACCAACTCAGCAAGATGTGCTACGGGTCCGAGTCCCTACAACCGGGATCATAGAGTACCCCTTTGACCTAGAGAACATTATCTTCAGGTACTGGGGGTGTCTTCATGTTACAGCTCAGCTGGGGCAGCAGCGAGATGCTTTCAGCAAGGATAAGTTCTGGCTTGCTTTAGTGTGTCCAGGTGGTTTGAGTGGATGTGGGATGAATGGGCTGATGTTTTTGCTGTCAGAAAACTCAACCTGCTTTTGAATCAGTGGCACTTCAAACCCAGGGAACCATCTTGGTGTCCTTCCTGGGAAGGATTGCACTGCTGCCATCTCAGGCTGAAATTGTGGCAGCTGAGGGATCTGTTGAGAGCTGAAGCCACCAAGGGCTGACACTTTTTGTGCAGAAATACTTCCCTGTACCCAGCACCTGCCTTGAGAGCTGCTTTTCTGTGCCTACCTTGTGCTCTCAGGGTGGCACCAAAACTTGCTGCCTGTGCTGCTGCAGCAACAGATGCTCTTTGCAGGCTTAAGCCAGCAACTGAGCCTGGCATGACCAGGCTGAACACAGCAATGTTTCTGTGTTTCTCTCTGGTGCTTGGGTGCTCTCTGCCCTTCCCCAGCACAGCGTGGAATAAAGGAACCTGCATCCCCTCTCTTAAACCATTTGGTTACAGAAATGCAGAAGTGTCCTCTCCCTGTTCTGTTTTGCTGACCTAGGGAATAGGTGTAGGATTTTATCAAAGGTGAACCACGTGTGGCACTTCAGGTGAGTGCCAGAATAACTTTAGTGTGCTGTACAGGTGGGACTTGAAACTGTGAGAGGCTGAAGTGCTTTAAGACTGTTAAACAGCACATTCCAACAAAAGTGTAACAACTAAAGAAAGATTTGGGTGGGGGAGAAGCTTTGAGGCAAGCAGGTGCTTTAATTAAAAATAAAAATAGTTTGCTCATGTGACAGAGCACAGTTTTGAAGGACTTGTCTTTTCAGACTCAGGGCTGCTGCTGAGCAAACCAGAGCAGAATGCAACAAAAATGGTAAAGGAGGAATTTGGCATCTCTCACCTGTGGCCATTCTTTCAGTTTGGTGTGTTTCTGGACTGGGATATTTTGTGAACTTGCTGTTCACAGGCAGATACTGTCACATCCCTGTGCCAGGTTAACTGGAATGGCAAAGAACCAAATTAATTCTCATTGTTTGGCAGTCCTTTGCATTCAGAGAACTGCAGCTATCTCTGTGATACTCTATGTACTTCTCTTCCTTAGAATGGTGGATGTTGGAGGTCAAAGATCAGAACGAAGGAAGTGGATCCATTGCTTTGAAAATGTGACTTCCATCATGTTTTTAGTAGCACTTAGTGAATATGACCAAGTTCTGGTGGAATCGGATAATGAGGTGAGCCAGAGAATGGGAACTCTGCAGAAAGGAGGGAGGAGAGGAGGAGGAAAGGAAAAGAGGGAGGAATGTCTTTGTAGTTCCTTGAAGGCTGGTACCCAGGTGCTTGGTGCCAAGTTGGATTAGTTACTATTATTGGTTTTGGCCTTCAGTTCTTGTTGCAAAGGGAACAAGAGCCTTGACGGGTCATGATGTCCCTGAGGATGGACAAGGCAGAGGGCATTCAATTCATCTGGACTTCTCAAGTGAAAAATGAAATTATCTGAAGTTGCAGAGTCCCTTGTGCCATGGAAGGCACTGTGCAAGTGCTCCCAAATCAGCCCTTCCCCTTCCTGCACGGGGTTACTTCAGGCTTTGCTGTCTTGTGAGGTGGTGACTGCACTCTTTGAAGGTGCAAATCTGAATTTTAGCACTTGCTAATAGACTAAAAACGTGCTATTAGATAACAATAGTTGCTCTTTTTCTAGTAGAGAAAATATACTCACAAAGTATCATTGGACAGTCCTCTCACATGACTGTTAAAGACTTTTAAGTCTTTTGATGTGAAAGGCTTGGCAAATAAATCAAGCTTGTATCCCTCAGATTTTGCATTTCCTTTCCATTTACTGATCCAGCTTGAACCAGAACCTACCTGGGGCCAAAGTATTTTGTGTATAATGTTGGAGATGCTGAATTACTACAGATTGAGTGCATGTGCAGGCAGCAGAAAGGCATTTTAGTGCTCCTCTGAAAACAGGGCTTTGTTTTTCTGATTTCAGAACCGGATGGAAGAGAGTAAAGCTCTCTTTCGAACCATTATAACTTATCCATGGTTCCAAAACTCTTCTGTTATCCTCTTTCTCAACAAGAAAGATTTGTTGGAAGACAAGATCCTGTATTCCCACCTTGTTGATTATTTCCCAGAGTTTGATGGTGAGTGGCTTTGAAGAGGGAACACTTGATGGGGTGGAGGTGATTTGGTTAAAACTCACTTGTTTTTTAAAGAACACTCAGATCTAGAAGTGGAGAAAACATTAATTGGAGAAAGAATGCCTACAGCAATAAGAAAACATCACAAAAATATCTGAATCATGCATAGATGTGTGTAATCTGATAGGATGATCAAATAATGAGCTTCTTCTGGATGAATTACCCCCTCCAACATGCACAATGGAAATCTAACTTGTACATATAACCAGTTTAACTCATACCCATGGCAGTTTACTGGTATTCTGGACCTTTTAACCCTCTAGTCAAGACATGACCTGAGTCTTTGTTTTGAGAAACCAACTGGTCAAACACCCAAGTTGTTTAAATGATGGTGCTAAAAAATCTTCCTGCAGCTTGAAATTCTTATTAGCGTGCCATCTGCTGTTGTAGGAAAATAATATCTATGTGAAACAGAGAATTTCCCATCTGAAACAAAACTCCTTAGCCAAAATATTATTTCAGGCTCTTCAGTTAAAGCTGGCTGGTAACACATCTGGCCAGGGCTGACAATAAAATCAAAGTGGTGGAGAATGAGATCAGGCAATACTCTTCTTGCCATGCTCCCATGTATTAATTCTGTAATTATTTCCTTTAAAAATATGAGGTAAAGGAAGAATTACCATTTTGCAAGCAGCTTTCATCTTTTAGAGGACTGATGAAATTGCTCTTGGTGTGTCCTCCCACATCTGGAGTTCCTGCTTGGAGCTCTGGTGGGAGCACCAAGTTTCTCCAGCAGGCTGGGAGTGGCTGAAGAGCTGCTTCCCAAACAGGGAATGGAGTTTGGTGGGTTCCAAATGGAGTTTAACAGCTGGAGACAGATCCCAGCTTCTGGGGGTGTTGTGTACTTCCTTTTTTTCCTACAAGTAGCTCCTCCAGGGATGCTGCATGGCCTGTGAGTGGGAGGTTGTCCATCAGATTTCCTCTCAAGAGATGGTATTTGCCATGCAACAACAGCAGCCCTGTGAAAGAAATTGCAGTGGGTGACTCTTTTCTGGGGATCTGTCCGCAATGTGAATTAAAAACTGGCCAAAATTCCCATTTTTAGCTCCTGTGAGGTGACCAGCTGGATCAGACTGACTGTACTTTTGACTAGCAATAACCTTTGTTTCCAAAATACACACTTGTGTCTTTCAGCCTGTGAGATCCACCTGTACATTAGGAAGAAATTTACACCCCATTTCCACAGGAGAGCATTTAGGGGTGTCTGTCCAGCATCTGCCACTGTTACCCAGTGGATGCTCCCACCCAGGGTTGTTCCAAGGTCTGAATTCCAAAGCAGGGTCTGGACTGCCCAGTGCCCTTGTGGGATTTGGTTAGACAGCTGAAAAACATAAGACACTTCAGCTCTTGCAACTTTTATCCCATAAATAATCTTAATTTCTTCTTTAAAGCTCTGTAACCCAAAGGAAAAAGTGCTGCTGGATCTGGGGGATGCATGGGGGTGAATCCATTCACTGGTGTCTCTGTTTGCTGCAGGCCCACAGAGGGATGCACAGGCAGCCCGTGAGTTCATCCTCAAGATGTTTGTGGATTTAAATCCCGACAGTGATAAAATCATCTATTCCCATTTCACATGTGCCACAGACACAGAAAACATCCGTTTCGTCTTTGCAGCTGTCAAGGACACCATCCTACAGCTCAACCTGAAGGAGTACAACCTGGTTTGACCTGCTCTGCTCTTGCCCCTTGAGAGGCTTCTTTGTGAAGAAAAGACAAAAAAATGAAATTTTAAATATGACAGGAAAAAAAAAAAGTTTTAATTTTTGATGATGTAATGATTGCAAATTGTCTGATCTGTGGAGTGGCAAGTGCTCGGTGTTACCCTGGAGTCTCATGTCTCTGTCCACAGAGTAGTTGATTTCATATTTTTAACAAATTGCTTTTATGTCACAGTTAACGGGGATATGCCTCATTTCTTCAGCACCTTGCTTACTTCTTAATTTTTGCCAAGCAGCTAAGGCAGCCTCATCTTGATCTTTCCTTTGTTGCTAAGCCACTTTTTTTTTTTTCCCCCTTTCAATCCCGTGGTATATGTAGAGAAAAACAAAAATCCCCAACACTTTCCAGCTGAGATTGTGAATTCACTGGACTGTGGGAGTGCAGAATGCTACTGGTCCCTTTGCCTTGTGCTATAGGGTGCCTCTGGTGTAATTTGCTAATCCTGCTTCCTTCCCTTCCTTCTTTCCCTTCCCTTCCCCAGGACACGCTCCATGGTTCACTGTGATGAAATGTTGGGGAGGAGCGATTGCTCTCCAACTATTGTGCAAAAAAAAAAAAAAAAGAAAAAGGCAAAACAAACAAACAAAATTATTAGCCATCATTTTTCCATTCTTTATATGTTCTGAGTAATTTTTTGTTATCAATTATAAAAGGTATGGAGACTGTGATTTTTTTTTTTTTAAATTATTGATGTTCTATACATAGTTTGCTATGTGTTGCTGTATTTTGTTCATGGACTACAAATGATGGAAGCTCTTGGAGCAATAGCTGCTGAGCCTGGGGAAGTGCCTGACTGTAATTGTTCTTTTTTTTATTTTATTTTATTTCATTTTTATTTCTTCTTTATTATTTTTTTTCCCCACACACACAAACACATCCCACCCACACCACAAGCGCGTGGCCGTGTGTGCACAAGGCTCAGTCTGCAGAGAGGAACTGTTTTGTTGGGTTGAGTTTTTGATATCAATGAGCAACTTCTCTATGCAGCAGTTACCAGAAGCACACTGAGTGATTGTGGCATTCGAACATCAGACTTTGCCTGGATTGAAATCCTTAGTCTTGTGCCATCCTCTAGGTCTTTTCTTGCTGCCTAATAGCAATCAAGCCTTGTTCTATTGCATTTTGTGCCAGTGTGTGAATGACCTTGTAAGAATTCCTCAGCCTTGTCCAGCTTGCAGAGTTTGAGAGGAGCAGAGCTGGAGGGTGACGGGCTCTGGTAGGATTCTTACTTGGGGAGGTGGAGGATGGCTTTGGAGGGAGCAGCAGTTCTGCCTCTCCTGTTCATGCATTCCCCTGAGGCACACGCTGCTGTGTCCCTCTCTGGAGGAGTGTGGGATCCTCTTTGGGAGACTTGCACACATCCAGGGTGCCTGTGATCATGGTGTCAGCAGTGGCTGCTGCAGAGCCCGGAGAGCCCTGCCCTGGCTGCACTCCTGCAGCAGGAGAGGAGGAGAGAGGCAGCAGCACTGGAAGGCAGAGTGGATGTAGTTCTGGATTCTGGATGCCACCTGCACCTCCACTGAGCAGGAGGAGGTGAAGCCTTTGCACTTAGGAGAGCTTTATTCTGCAGGAGCTGAGGCAAGTCAAGGTGCTGGAGGGCTGCTGCCAGCCTGGGAGGAGGAAGTGCATTGGCAAGGCAGGGAGAGAGAGTGGGAAGCAGGAGGTGTGACCCACGTCTGGACGTGTGTCAGTCAGCCAACACTGATGCTTCTGTTTCAATTCCAACGAGTAGCATTGGGTCCAAATTCTCTGGATCAACCAGATTGCCCCCTTGGAGGCTGCCAGTAGAAAAAAGACTAAACGAGCTGCACTGTTGAAGGGGGCTGTTGATATTTTGTCTCTTTTGTAGACAGAGCACTACATCAGTGTTTTGCACAACATTGTAAGAGTAAATCTAACTGTCTGAGATGCTTAAGATGCTTTGATCTAGAACACTAAATCATGGAGGGACATAATTTTGGATAATTCTGTCGATAGGTTCCTCATTTTCCAGAGTAGCCGAGCGAAGCCTCTGTGTGCTCAGAGCACTGCAGAGCCAAGCAAGCTCTGCTCCAAGTGATTTCAGAGCTCAAGTTGGAACAGTAGCCATGGGACCAACAGTTGAAGAGCCAGTCTGAGTGGTGATGCTGAGGGAAACATAGCATCTCTTTAGACTAGCCTTGCTCTGGACTGCATTTAACCCTTGGGAGGATCGAGAGGGATTCCCATGTGTCAGACAGCTTTGCATCAATTTTACTGCTTTTTTTTTTTCATCTTTATGCCAAAATGATCCAGTTTGTAGAAATTGTCTTATAAAGAGGAATTTATAATCATCTTCATGTATTCTAAGTGCTGTTCCTCTGAAGCAGACGGCAGCACCAGCCTCTTCCGCTTCTGTGATCCTTTTGTAAATGGTTCACACTACAGCTGTGGCCAGCTGAGCCTGGCTCTGAGATACACAGGTTCTTGGAAAATAACTTCCCAGAAGTTTCTCTTTTCCAAGGTGAATGATGGTGGTACTTCCACTTGAATCAGAAACTTTTTTGTCTTGTTTTGTACCTTCCCCTTTCTTTAAGAGCTGCTGCCCTGGCACAGGAGGAGGGATCTTGGCATCTGTCTCTTGCAGAGTGACTCTGCATCGTGGCAGGCAACTGTGGGAGGCTGTGGGCACAAGGATTTAGGGAATGTGCTGTACCTTGTGGGGCACCTGCTTGGGGTAGCTGTTGGCCTGAGAAGTGGCTCGGGAAGGGGAGGGAAGGGCTGAGCATTGCTCAGTGGCTCTTGTTGAGTTCCTGAAACCTCCTCCTGGACTGGGGTGGGAATGGGTCAGACCTGTACACGTCACCTGGATTGTCTGTGACTGTATCATGTGTGAGAAGATTCCAGTGTTAGCACGTGCTTTCCTTAGTGAGCAGCTGCTTGTGTGCCTCCAGCTTGGCCAGTGAAGTGTTCCTGCAGAACTGGCTCCTGTCTCTGTCGGCTGGCAAATGCCTGCCCTAGCAAAAGTGCCAAACCTTAAAACCAAATTTGCCTGTATCAACCTTTCTGAAAGTGAGGCCTGTCAGAATTCTCTGCAGGCTGAGGGTGACTTTCAGAAGAGAGGTAAAATTGGGTTGTTGTAGGGAATCTAGAGTCTGAGGAGTTGGTCTCCTTGCTAACCTCTGCTCCTCGTGCACTTTTAATCTTTGTTCTGTTGAAACCAACATACTTTGAACTAGTTTGAAACTTGAAGTCAGTGAGCAGAGGACCATCCCTTTTCCTTGCACCATTCCATGTGAATTGGCTACCTGGTGAGCAAAAGCCCCTTCCAGCTGCAGCGTGTCAGCTCCTGCCCTTCCTGCCTCCCCCCTTCTCCTCGAGTTGGATTCTTTGGTCTCTTGTTGTTGCTTCCTAGCAATGTTGGCCTTGCGTTCAACTATGGTTTTTCTTCATGTGTTTTATTGGTTTAAAAAAAAAAAAAAAAAGAAAAAAAAAAAAAAAAAAAAAAAAAAAAACAAAAAAAAAAAAGTACTTCCGGAGTGTGCTGACCATTGTATTGTCCTGTACAGAGCCCAGGTCGTTAGAGTCCAGCAGAGATAAAGTGTGTTATGCAGCACCCAGTTTTTTAAGAGTATGGTTTGTGCCAATGCCCCTTCTTTAGTAGTGCCAGAGACTCTTTACAAGTGCCAATGTGGTGGAAATTATTTGGTTATACTTGTATATTATAGGATCCTGATTTAAGACAATTTAAACATTATCCTATTTAAAAAGAATACTATATAAAATGCTGTTTTTAAACCTTGTCATTTGCAATGCATGTATTGTTGTGCGTGTTGGGGGGCGGGGAGGGAAGAGGGTAGGGTAAAGGAGTTTCTGAATAAGATGCCCAGTGTCAGGATCTATTCAGACTCCAAACTGTCTCATTCCAGTCCAGGAGTGTGATTGTTTCTTGGAATGATCCCACTCTGACTGCTGGGCAACACGCTTATTACAGAAATATCTGATGGAAATTGATTTTCATATCTTTCTCCTGAAATAAACTCTCTGTTTGAAATTGGAATAAATTTTGTTCCTAAAAGCCGTGGTGGTTGTGTGTGTGTTTCTTCTCTCCTGTCTTTCCCCTCTCCTCCTCCTCTCCCTGGTACCCTGTGGGACCTGCAGCTCTGCCTCCTGTCAGAAAATCAGGACTCTGAGGCATAGAAACAAAGCATGTTTTGGTAAATAAAAAGTATAATATGCCATAATTATATATAATGCACTGTACCAGTATGTGAGCAGTGTCTGACTGGGGGTTTAAGGTGTGGGCAGGCAATGGTGGCATCTTGATTTGAAGTTTTCCAGGATTTTGGGGCAGGATTGCTAAGGGAAGTTGTTGCTGCTGCCTCTCGCTGTGGTGTCAGCCCCTGCAGGCACAATTCCAAGCAGGATCTCTGTTGCCAATAGCAGGAGTGTTGGTGGGACCAGAACTGCTTCCAGTCTTGTCTGTTAGAAACGTGGACTGAAATATGGAACATGGCTTAAAATCATCCCTTAAGGAGTCCAGGGCTGGATGACAGAGAAAACTTCCACAAAGAGATTTCCTGAGATGGAGTTTATAGAGCTTAATTCCTTTTCTCTGGGCTCATTCTCCAGGAATGCTGCATTAAATCAGCTGGGAGTGGGTAGAGATGGCCAATTTCCTCTATGTAAAGGTTTCCTGTGTTTTCAGGAAGCCGCAACTGAGGATGTTCTGCTCCCTTCAAGGTCACTTAGCACAGGTGAAGCTGCAGCTCCTGGGCAGCATGAAACATTTTGTTGGCTCCCAACAAGAAGGGAACAGTGGTCTGGTGGCCAGAGCACTGGCAAGGACTTTAAATTGTGACTTTTCCAGTTATGGGTGAGTTTTTGTTGCTTTTCTCAGAGCTCTGTCCCCTCAGCAGCTGGGGAGCAGAGTCAGGGCTCCCTGTTCGTGTCCTCAGCTTGGTGTCAGTCACGTGTGGTGCTGTTCTTTGCAAAGAGCCAGATCTGCTCTGTTTAAATAAAGCAAAGCAACAAGCTGAGGCTTTTCAAGGAACAAGATGAAGCCTTTAAGGCCCAGTATTCCCAGCTGGCTGTGAGGGCTGGGGGTTTTGGCCTTCTGCAGCCTCCAGGTGTGCCTGGGGCTGTCCCTGGAGCGTGGCCCGGAGGAGCAGGAGGCTGGAGCAGCCCAGGGAAGGAGGCAGGTGCTGGCAGCAGCTGAGGGAGCAGCCCATGCAGCAGGCTCACAGTTGCTGCTTTCCCAAGGATCACTCCAGCCCGGGCTGGACAAAGCTTTCCCAGCAGCACAGGGAGCTCCTCCTCACCTGCAGCTCCTCAGCTGGGGCCAGAGACCCTCGGCTCCTCCGACCCTCCCGTGCCCATCCTGCAAGGAGAGCCCTTGGGAACACGGGGGGCTGGGTCATGAGGCCACCTCCAGAGCCTGGATAATTCCTCTGGCCTGCTCCAGAGGGAGGGACTCTGCAGAGGAGGGCTGCCAGAGCTGGGCTGGGGGCCAGGGGAATGTCCTCATAAGGTGAGCTGGCCCAGGGGCTGGGGTTGTGGCAGTGCTGTAAATCACTTTAAACCTGGCCACTGGATGTCCCTGCCAACACCAAAGCAGGTCCTTGGGGCTGTGCACATGGGTAAACCAGACATGAAGGGAATCAATTTTCATATTTTTCTTATTAAAAAATCCCACATGCAAGAAAAAGGCAAAGAAGAGAGAGTTTGGGATTTGCCTTGTCCTTGGACAGCCATCATCCTCCCAGCAGGAGGAAGCTCTTTCCTCTGAGCATTCCCTTTGCCCTCTTGGGGAGAGAGGGAAGTCTGTCCAGCATAAGAGTAAAATGTCCTGTGGAATTTATAAAGCAGGAATACAAAGCCTCCCTCCTCTGCCTCAGGTTTCTCCCCTGTGTTCTCCTGATCCCACACAGTGCTCTGAACTTTCTGTGCACTTTCAGGGCCAGCTTGGCCTGTGGAATGGCAGCTGCTGTTGGAACATTTCTGTCAAGAGCTCCTTGAGCCCTGGGCTCAGCAAGGGCTTGCTCTAACCCAAGCTGTTTCCTGTGAGCTCTCCCAGTGATACCAGTTTGGTATAACTGTCCTTGAGCTGCTTTATCTCCTGCCATGCAGCCTGGCCAGGAAGTTAAGCCTCCACAAGCAATTTTTATAACATCTCCACCACCGTGGGTGGAGAACTCATGGCTTTTAAGGAGTTTTTGTGGCTCCCATGCTGGACTGTGTGACAAAGTCTCCACACCTGGGCTGTGTGAAGCTTGTGGGTAGCCCCAGCTGCTGAGCTGGGTGAGGATGTGGCTCGTCAGGGACCTCAGCTGCTGCCCAGGGCTGCTCTACACCCCTGGCCAAGTGCTGATATTTGTCCCTGGCCACTCCTGTGCACTGCCCCTGGAGCTGCTCCTCCCCTCATCTCAGGTGAGTATCTGTAGCTCCTGGCCATGGCAATGAATGGAGTTTTTATGGAGCTCCCCAGGACAGGTCCCTCCTGCTCTGCTGGCTCCCATCCTCCCTCCCAGTGACTCAGGCCTTTGGTCTCCAGCTCCCCAAGAGGTGCCAGGCTCTTTGCACAGGAGATCCAGGATGAGAACTGGAAATTCTTCTGGGCAGGATTTGGCAGCCCCAATAGAAAATAAGTCTCTGCTCAATGTCAGCTTTGCAGCCCTTGATTCAGAGCAGATTAAATGATGCACAGAACCCTGGGGGAAGGAGGTGCCTTTCCTCAGCTCAGCCATGAATTTGCTTCCAAACTGCAAGAGGTAATTTTTTTTTTTTTTTTTGGATCAGTTTGAAGTTGTTTAGAGACAGAACCTTGAAGAACACACCCTGTTGCCAACCCAAAGAGGGCACTCTGGGCATGGGAAACTCAGCAGAAATGTGCTGGAGGTGCTTTCCTTGTGCAACATCACCCACAGCAAAAACCACTGATAGCTCTGCTCAGCTGCAGCTTTTCTTAGCCAGGTGAGTGACCTGGGGACTTTCAGACATTTTGAATTATAAGGTTTGGAAAATATTTGGACTCTTCACATCTTTGTCCTTGTGTTTTGTATCCAGTGCTGCCACAGATGTTGGAATGGCCTCTGACAAGCCACCTTTGGGCAGAGGTGAGCATAAGGAAAGGCAAACACTCCCCAGAAGGGTTTTTGTCAGTGAAATCCTAAACATCTGACGGAAGTGTTTGAGCTCCTCTTGCTGGGTCTCCTGCCAGATCTCCAGATTAATTTCCTCAGGTTGCATTATTTTTAAGCTCTGTTGTAGAAGAGGCAGGGGTTTATACTTTTTGTCTTAAACCACAACATGTAGAAATATAATATTTACTGACTGTCAGGCCGTGTGTGGCTCCTCTCTTTGCTGCCAGCTTCACTAGAAAGATGACTCAGTGTGCCCTGGTGAACACTGTGAGTGACAGAGGTGCACTGGGGGAAGATGCTGCTTTTGTGTGGAATGGCAGCCAGAGGTGGGATGGGGCAGAACTGATGGGGGAGAGGATGTGAGGGAGGGAGGAAATGCCCCCAATACCAGCTTGGAGGTCCCTGGAGGGAGTGAGGAGAGCTCCAGCCCTGAAATCCAGACTGGACATCCATTCTTGAGGTTTTGATGGCAGAAAATTGGTTGGGGTGGAAACCTCCAGCTTGGGATTCAGCTTTTGGAGCTCTGGCTTCCTCCTGAGCTCTTCAGGACTGGAGCCAGTGGCCCAGAGAAATCCAAACTGCACCAGGAAAAAGTCTTTCAGATGGATGAGATTTATTGTTTTTCCCTGTTCTTACAACACTGGAGCTACAGAAGAGGGGAGAGAGGAGGCAGCAGGTCTCAGAGGTAGGGGACAGAATAGTGAAGCAGGAACTGGAAGTGTCCCCCTTGGAGCCTGGGCCACCCTGGGCAAAGGACACCCAGACATGCGGTGTCACAAATGACAGGCTGCTCTTTGCATCCCTCTGACCTCGCTTCTCCTGAGGGTTCCAGACATCCCCCAGCTGCTGGCACCTCTCTGGGGCTGTCCTGCTGCTTCCTCTCCGGAGCTGGAGCCACAAAGGGCAGCAGTGAAGGAGAGCAGGCACTCCCCAGTGTGCACAGGGGGCAAACCAAACCCAGCCAGGGCACAAACCCAGCCAGGGCACAGCCTCCGTGCCAGCCCCAGCACCGGCACAGCTCGGTTTGGATGCAGAGAAGTCCTTGCCACATCCACGAGGAGCTGTGGGAGATGTTTCCCAGGGAGAAAGGAAAAGGAAGCTGCTGAGGCTGGGGCTCTGGAGGGTGAGCTCTCCAGGGAGCAGCTGTGGGGGGAGCAGGGTCACGATGACTTCATGACACTGTTGACCCAGGGGAGGTAAGGAGCAATGTGTGTGTAGAAGCCAGGCCAGTTGTTGTGTCTGTAGGAGAAGATGCCATAGGCTTTGTTGTTGCAGACCAGAGGATCCCCAGTGTCACCCTGTGGAAAGGAGGAGAGGTCAGTGCTGGGTCAGGGAACTCCAGGGCAGGAGTGACAGGGGGGCTGCAAACATCAGGGCAGAACACCCCCAGGAGAGGCCTGGACTCCCGGGGTGGGGACAGCTCTGCCTCCACAAGGGGCTGGTGACAGCTTTGCTTGGCACCCAGCTGGGGGAACACTGAAACTTCATTTCTGCTGCCTTCAGACACAAAACACACTCAGACCAACAATGAGACTCAGGGTGAGCCCCTCTGGCCAAGCCATTGTCCCCCTGTGCCATGGGAAGACAAGGATCCTCCCCTCCCTTGTGCTCTGCCCCTGGCTCAAACCTCCCCCACAGCCTCCTCCTCCTCCTCCTGAGCACACCGACCTTCTCAGGCACCCCGGAGGATCTGCTGCGGCCACAGATCAGGTTGTCAGCGAGTCCTGGGTAGTGGCTGAGGCAGTCCCTCTGTTTGATGATGGTGACAGTGGCCTCACGCCAGGTCACCCCGGCTGTCCTGTAGCCCCAGCCCGCCACGCTGCACTCGCTGCCACCACGAACTTTGGATTTCTCAAAGGAAATGGGCCTGACGTGGGCATTGCTGGTGGCATTGCCATTCAGCTGGGAAGGGGACAGAAAACACAGAGATCAGGGTCTGCCCTGTCATCCCCTTCTGCCCCAGGGCTGCAGCTCATCAGGGCCCTGCCCCTGCTCCAGCCAGGTTACCTTCAGCAAAAGGATGTCATTCCCCTCCTTGGGGCTTGTGAACTCGGGGTGGCAGTGGTACTCCTTGACCTCGAAGGTTTGCCAGCTCTCCTCTCTGCTCTGCAGTGTCTGGGCTCCCAGGATGACAGTCAGGGGTTTGTGCCTGGTGAAATCAAGCACATAATTGGGTGGGTTGTTATAATAGGACACAGAGTAATACACACTCACTCACTTCAAAGTTAAAGTAGGAATGAATATTTTATTTTTTTCTGACTCTATAACATTGTGAGAGGTGAGCAGGGACTGGGGAAATAGAGTTCTACCTCTCCAACCACACTGGTCAAACCAAAAATCTGTCATTCTCTCTCATCTTCCAAAAAGAATACAAACAATCTTTGTTTACATGATTGTGCGTGAAAAACTCCACTGTAAGAATGTAAACAATCAGAAGGCATTATCAAAACTCTAAAAAAACAGAGCAACAGTGGGGGTCACCAGCTTGTCCCTGTCTCACCTGGGGGCACTGAGGCTCATCTCCCAGGAGAGTCCAATTCCACAGATGCAGTTATATCTATTCCCTACACACAAAATCTATTATCCAGGCACTTTTTAAGAAGAATGGTGGGAGCAAGGAGCTCTGCCAGTGCATCTGCCCAGCCAAGAGGCAGAGCAAGCTCCCACCTGACAGGCCAGAGCTCTGCAAGGGCTCCTTTATCTCCAGACCTCAGGCTGGGCACGTTTGCTGCTCTCTTGTCCCGGGCTTCACAGCCCCGTGGAAGTGCAGGGATTTCTACATCAGGACTTCTCTGTCCTCTACATCACCTGCAGAAAGTGCTGCCTCAGGAAAACTGGAAAGGACCTTGGCTATGCGCAGGGGTCCCTCCCAATCTCCCAGGTGAGGCTCGGGCCTCCAGGCTCCTCCCTTCTGCTGTCCAGGTGTGGGACTGGCCCTGAGCTGTCAGCCCTGAGGTGTGCACACCTGGGAAAGTCCTCCTGCCCCTCCACACCCCCGCTGGAGGAGTGGAAAAGGGCTGGGCAAGCAGCTGAAATATTCATAGGAAAAATGAATATATTTCATAGGAAACAATAATTTCTGCCAAGAAACAAGTTGGTGGCAGAAAGCAGAAAGCCTGACAGCAGGTCAGAGCCAGCAAGGGAAGAAGCCACTCTGACCTCCCATTGTTGACATCTGGCAAAAATAAAACGAGTCATGGAGGGGAGAAAATCAGGGTAAATATCTGAGGGTGGGCTCTCAGATATTTACCAGATATTATCTATTTATCTCAGATATTTGTCTATCAGGGAGGGAGATGGGGCTCAGAGCTGTCCCCCAGCCCTGCCCTGCCCGTGCTGCCTGCCAGGGGACAATTCTGCTCATGGCTGAAGTGGCTCCAGCTGTGAGCCCTCCACACAGGAGGCGTTCCCCAGGCCGTGGTGGAGCACACACCTCTCTGCAGGGGCTGTGTGGACCCAAAAAACACTTACACGAGGCACTGAGCTGCTGTCATCACCCAGCCAGGAGCCACGAGGAAGCCCCCACAGAAGTGGTTGTCCTTCCCCTGCAGGTAGGCCATGTAGGGTGTGGGCTGTGTCCTGGAGGGTGCCTTGGCTTCTCCTCCTCTCTCCCTCCACTTCCAGGGATAATCTGCAATGGATGGGGCTGAGGATAAGGTTTTTCTCTCTCAGGGCTGAGATTCACCCTTCCCTACCCCTCTCCTCACCTCCAGCCCGCTCTACTTACTGCAGCTGACTGGGGGGCACATCACCAGCACGAGGGGCAGCAGGAGGGTCTGCAGGTGCTCCATCACAGCCTTCTGTGGGTCCCTCGGAGGTGAGGCTGCATCTGGGGTCTCCTCCTGCTCCCAGCAAGGTTTTATAGCCTGACACCAGACTCCAGGAAACCACAGAAGTCAGACTCATCTGAAAAGTCTCTCCACAAGTTGCATGTCTCAGCAATGTGAGAGGGGAATTCAGTCTTGGCTTTGGGCATCAACCCACCTCCATCATGGGTCTGACTCGAGGGATCTGACGTCCTTCTAAACCCAGAGCCAATTTTAGAACTTTGTGTTTGCTCTGGAAGCTGTGGGCAAGCCACCCACCCTCATCTCTTTGATTTCCAGTGAGATCTTCCTTTGCAGCTTCTATTCTTGCAAACCCTCTTGATTTTTATCACGAGCCCTACATGAACAAGGTTTCTTTCACCTGATGCATCAGTTCTGAAGACCCTGCAGTGGCAGGTGAGGACCCTCCTGCTCTCCCTCAGTAGCTGCAGTCTTGGCTAATGGAGCAAAATTGCCATGAATGTGTTTATAACATGGCACTGATGATATTGGGCAGGAATTGTTCCCTGGCAGGGTGGGCAGGCCCTGGCACAGGGTGCCCAGAGCAGCTGGGGCTGCCCCTGGATCCCTGGCAGTGCCCAAGGCCAGGCTGGACAGGGCTTGGAGCAGCCTGGGACACTGGAAGGTGTCCCTGCCATGACAGGAATGGGATGGGATGACCCCCAAGGGCCCTTCCAGTCCAAACCAGTCTGGGATTTTACAGTAAGAGCGAATTTGAACGTTCACAGCGCACCTGTGACGAAACGGGGCTGACGTTTCCTTGCTGCCCTGGCTGCCAGTAAATCTGCTTTCCTCTCTGCCTCCAGTGCCGACTGGGTAAACCCCGAATTTAAACTAAAAGTTGCCATTCTCGTGCAAAGCCTGCAGCAGCTGGAGCTTCAAGGAAAACCCTGACGTGACAAAGACTCACAGTGCACAGATAAGCAGCTGCAGCCTGTTCACTTGCAGATTTCTGAGGCGATAGGAGCTGTGAGCAGAAGCCCAAACATGGACCCTTGGTTTCCCCAGGGCAGCCTGGGTGCTGAAGGCAGAGGTGACGCAGTTTCCGTTCATTCTAGGCAGGAATAGGATTTATGGGCAGAAACCCAGGCTGGACTGTGGAAACCTCCTCCCTCTGATGGGGGTGACCACTGGGAAAGGCCAGGGCAGGCACCTCTTGCCCAGGACTGTGGGCAGATTTCGTACATTCAAAATTCCCCACTGGTTTTTCCCACCACAAACCATCTCAGTCTCCTCCTGAAATCACAGAGATCTGTCACCCCCTGCCAGGGACTTCTGCCCTCACTCATTTAGCAGAGCATCATCTCTGTCCCCGTCATCTCCCCCAGGGAACTCCTGGATCTCTCTGTACTCAGGAGATGGCACCAGAAACGAGCTGGAATGAAGGAGATGAGGGCTCAGAGAGCAGCCTGGCGCAGGCCATGCAGGGAAGTTCAGACTCCAAGGCAGGAGCTGTCTGAAAACAGCCCTCGAGCATCCTTTGTGGGGAGAATTTGTCTTTGGGCATCATCCAGCTGAAGGGAGAGCTTTGGGCTCCCAATCTAGGACAGCCTCTGAGCAGGGGGACCAGGGTGTGCCAGGCAGGTTCTCAGCAGCCAGCCAGGCCCGGTCCTTGCCTTCTCCAGGGCCCCTGCAGTTATCATGGGAGGAAGGGAGGAAGTGGCTTGGGGTCAGGCACTCTGTGAACCCAGGTCCTTCACCAACCCTTTCAGCTCAATCCTTCCTGTGTTTGTACCAGGCCGTGGTGCAGAAATGGGGATGGATGTGGCTGCTGGCAATGGGCAAAGCCTGGGTGTGTAACTGCTGGGACTGGGGTGTGCCTCCTCTCTGGGACCCTAAAGCCCTGAACCCGGTGTCTTAGCAGCCACCTGCCTATGCCCAAGGGCACAAAAAGTCCAGCTCCCTGCACCCAGGGAAGCCTCTTGCAGCTCAGAGAGCTGGGAGGAGCAGCCTGGTGTGCCCTGTGACCTCGCTGTCCGAGCTGCACTGTGTCCCGGGGTGCAGCACCTCAGAGGGAGCAGGGAACAACAGCTTCGGAGTCCTGGCCACTGCTGGTGCCCCACATCCTTGCTGCCCGTGCTCCCAGGAGGGTGGCAACCATGCTGAGGCTGGTGAAGGGAGTGTGTGCCCAAAATTTCTCCCAAAACATTTCCACCTGGGCAGTTTTTCCTTCTTGCAGCACGCTCATCATCCCTGTGAGCCCAGGAAGGGCAGGCAGACCTCTTATGTCTGAGCCTGCCAGTGGTTCAGGATGCAGAGCTGTGATTGCTGCTGTCCCAGCAGCCTCTCACAGCCAGACCCTCCCTCCTGTGCTCTGTGCCAAGGCCACAAGAATGATGACACACGCTGGGAGATGCAGCTTTGAGTTTACTTCAAGTGCAGCAAGGTTCAAGCAGGAACAGGGTTATCTCTGAAGGAAGTGGGGTTTGTTGTGGCACAGCCTCGTTTTGTGCCATCTGGGGCCATCCCAGCTTCTGCCAGGGGGATTTAACCCATTCCTGGGACAGGCAGGGAATGGGACAGGCGGCAGCCCCAGGACAGAGGGAAGGGGAGTCTCGGGTGCACTGAGCAGTCACCCAGGTTCCGAGGAGAGAGGGGGGAGATGAGCCTTCAGCAGGGGCAGGAAAGAAGATATTGCAGTGTCCAGGGCCACAGCAGAGCTGGAGAAAGTGCTGCCACTGCCACTGCCACTGCCACTGCCACTGCCACTGCCACTGCCACTGCCACTGCCACTGCCACTGCCACTGCCACTGCCACTGCTACTACTCCTTCATGACTTTTTTGATCCAGGGCAGGTAGTTGGAGATGCGGGTGTAGACCCCGGGTGGGGAGTCGTAGCCAAAGGAAACAATGCCTTGTGCCACTTCATTACATACCAGGGGCCCACCAGAATCTCCCTGGGGAGAGATGAGATCGATTTTAGAGGCCTCTTCCCTGTGGTGAGAGATTCCTCCCCGGTCCCTCCCTGCCCCACATCCCACCCGGCTGGAGGGGCTGAGCTGGGCTCTGCCCTGGGGCTGTGCAGGGACTGTGGGTGCTGTCAGGACATCCAGAGAGCCAGTCCTGATGGGAACTGTGACCAAATGCTTGTCACCTGCCCTGGGAGCTGGCTGGGGCCGTGCCAGCAGCAGCTCCTGAGCCCTCCCCGTACCTGGCTGGAATCCTTCAGCTCGTGGAAGCTTCCAGCACAGACCATGCCAGAATCCAGGTGAGGGTAGAAGAGGGTGCATTTCCTGCGGCTGTAGATGGAGACTTTGGTCTCAAAGAGTTTGTTGGTGGCCCTGTCCTCGTCGATCAGACCCCAGCCTGCAATCACGCACTTGGTGCCCGTGGGGAGGTCACTGCCACTCCTGGGCAGGGGCACGGTCTGGACGTACTCGTTGAGAGTGGCCTTTGATGTCAGCTGGGGGAAAGCAGGGGGTTGAGAGAGGGCTGTGAGCAGGACATTTCCCTTGCAGAGGCAGGGAGGGGCTGCAGGCTGCAGGGAGCTGCTGTGAAAGCCACACGAGGCTCCAAACCCTGCCCATGGCTCCTTCCCAGCTCCCTCCCAGTCCTGCCAGCCTGCAGCACCTTGGGCACAAGCAGCTTTGCAGAAGGAGCTAACAGCCAGGACGAGCCCTGCCCGGTCCCTGCTGGCCCCACAGCCCCTCTGCCCCCTCAGGACTCCTTGCCTGGAGCAGCATGATGTCGTTTTCCATCGTGCTGGGGTTGTACTCAGGGTGCTCGTGGTACTTGAGGACTCCCCGGACCTGCTGGGTTTTTTCTGGTTCCTGGATGTTGTGAGCCCCCAGGATGACTGTGATATTCCTGGCCATGGCAGCAAAGGGGAGAAAGGGGAAATGGGGCTGGGTGTCACCCACCTCCCTCATTTTGGCAGACAGGAGCTGCCCAGCCCAGGAGGAACCTGCTCCAAAATTGCTCCAGGGACGGAGCTCCCAGGCTAGGGGAGCAAGAAGGGGATAAAGCCCCTGCATCAAGTACTCACCCCAGGCAGTGTGCAGCTGACATCACCCAGTCAGGAGCCACCAGGAAGCCCCCACAGCCCCCCACATCTGTTATCTTCAGGAACGCCATGTAGGGGTGGGAGTGGGGCCGCGCCTCATGGCCCCCCACGATCTGACCCCGCAGAGCACCTGCAAGAAACCCCAGCAGAGCATGAGCCAGGGGCTGCTGAGAGCCCCAAAGAGCCCCCTCACCCCCAGCAAACCCTCCTCACTGGCACTGGCCCAGGGGCAGCAGAGCAGGAGCAGCAGGGCCGGCAGGGGCTGGGGCTGGCACATCTCTGCCACAGCTGGATTCTCCTCCCCAGATGTGTGCCAGTCTTGAGTGTCCCTGTGGCCAGGGGCTGGTTTTATAGGCTGCAGGCAGCTGTGGCCAGCAGCCAGGAAAGCATGTGCAAGGGGCTGATTGTGCTATCAGGGCATGGCTGGCCTGGCCCCTCAGTGCCCACGTGCCCGTGGCTGTGATTGAGGGCGATAGCACAGGGCACACAGAGCCTGGCACAGCACAGGCACAGCCTCGGGGGTGCTGACAGAAAGAGAGAGGTGTCCTGTGGCGGTTTTGAGGTGTGATTTAACATTTCTCCCACACTTTCTGTTTAATGTTTTTGCCTTGAGGAAATGCGAGGTTCTAAAAAGAAAGCCACCTAAAAAAACCAAAAAACAGAAAAACTTTGCCATTTAAAGTCATGAATGTGGTCTAGAGGAGACAACCCTGGAACTTGCTCTTTCATATTCTTGTTTTCCTTCAAGAGATGCACTGCAGAGCCTCTTTTTGTACAGAGATCCACCATCACCACCACCCAATTTAAATGAAAGGGCACCCAGACACAACAGCTGTGCCTGGGATGGTTTTCGAGCACTGTGAAAAGTCAGATCTGCAGGGTTTGGTGTCAGAGGGGCCTTGCTGGTTCCTCTTGGCTCCTCTGGGGCCAGAAGCATCCAGCCAGCTTGGGGACTGGGATGTGCTGCTCTGCAGCAGACAAGACCAAAGCGGGGAAGTGCAACCACCCAACTGCCAGGAGTGATCAGTCATTTTTAAACCAAGCCTGCCCCACCCTTCCTGGGGCAGAAAAACACCTGTGGGGTGTGCAAGGGGATGCCTTGGGCTGTGCTGGGGCCGTGCAGGGGGACAGGATGGGTGTGTGGGGAGGGAGGGAGAGATGTGGGACAGAGATGGGGATGCCCGATGTCCATGAGCCAGCCTGGGGGCTGCCTGACACAGAGCTCTCCACAGAGCTGAACCCGTGTTTTGGATTTTAAATCATAATATCTGAAAGTACAAGCTTTAATCAGGACTGTGCAGCAGCACAGCAGGAAAACCCCAACAGGAATCATTGATATTTTATCTCGTGTTTGTAACTTGCTTAATTTCCCTTGCAGTTACTTGTGGCCCCCCACAATCTGTGGCTGGAAACCGTCCTGGGAGCAGCAGCCCCGGGGCAGGAGGGGCTGGGCAGGCCATGGGCACAGGGAGCTGAGCTCCAGGCTGCTGCTCTCCTCTTCCTCTTTGATGCTCCTTTGACTGCAGACAAGTTCCTCTCTCTGAGGCCAAGGTATTTTGGCCTTCCTGTTGACCTCTGGAGGGTTCCAGGGCTTCTCTGCTGAGGTGCCTCCTCTCAGCATCCATCCATACCTGCTTTACCATGGAGCTGGAGCAGGTGCACAGGGCTGCAGCTGCCCCCCGTGCCTCCCCTGCCCTTCCAAGCCCAGCACCCAGAGCCACCAGGCAGTTCCAGGCAGATTGTGGCTCTGATCTGAAGGGAAGAGATGAGAAACCTTGCAGGAGGGGGTGTCCCTACCCTGCCCCATAAAGAACATCTGAGCTGGGATGGCAGCAAAGGAGAAGTGTGGGGATGTGCTCTTGTTCACAGGGTGGCCAGGTTGTTCTTTGTCTGCTCAAAAAGGTAAAATCCCAGAGGTTTCTCTCCCAAATTTAAGGCAAAACACCTCACAGGACCTTTGGGACTCCACCTCAGACCTGAGGCTGGCTGATTGGACCGAGGCCAAGAAGTCCCACTGAGCAATTCACCAGAAAAAGAAGAGAACAAAGGAGCTGATCGCTTTTGTGGGGTGTTTTAGCAGGAGCAAGAACCTCTCACACCTGGCTCGGCTTTTCTCTGTAAGAGTTTTGTTATTTTGGCATTTATTAAACATTTTTCTGTTTCCAACACTGCCACAGAAGCCATCCTGCCATTTTATACCATTCTGGGTAGCTGGGCTGTCTCGGGTGAGTGGAGCCCCCTTAGAACTCATGAGACCTGGCTCTAAGAGCTCCCCCTCTGAGAAGGGCCAGGATCCAGCTCAGGCTGTGACTGCAGAGAGCAATTGGGACAAGACAGAAGAGGAACTCTTCGTCGTGTGGGGGCTCAAGAAGAGCCCCCAGTCATGAGCTGGGGACTCCATGCCTTGGAGATGTTTGTGGGAGATGTGTGAGGAAGATCCTTTGAAGTTTTGCTGGTCCAGAGAACCCAAACACAAAGGGTGAGGGGGTCAAGCTGTCCCAGCAGCTCATCTGCCTCGAGCCCTCCTGCCATCAAAAGGCTTTGCCTGCCCAGCCCCATCCTCCCCAGAGATCTCTCTGCTGTCAGGAATCTCTGAGGCTCCTCACACATTGCCAGCTCTTGGAGAAGCTGTTTAGAGCCCCAACAAGGCAAGTTCTCCATCCTCTGATCCTTCAGGAACATCCCACTTCTGTCCTGAACAGACCCAGAGGTTCACCCTGAGGCAAGAGCAGAGCTCAGAGGGGTGATGTGACCCTTTGGATTCCAGTGATTTGTGGGCATCAGCCCAGGGGGTTTGGGAGTGAGCTCTTGGTGCAGCCCAGCCCTCGTGGCCCAGCCTTCCTGCTGATTTCTGCTCCTTCAGTCTCGGGGTCATCTGCTGACCTTAGCAGCGTGAGTTTCTTTCCACACTGCTGATAGAGAAGGCCAAAACCCCAGGTGAAAGGGTGAAGGTGGAGGATGGAGCCCTCAGCTTTGGGTGAGAACCACTCTTGCTTGCACATGGCTTCCTGCAGGAGCCTCCTTTGCATTTTCCACTTGTCTGTGCTGCCCTCGGGGCTGGGATCAACTCATCCAGCGATGGATGGGCTCCCTGGACAGCTCCCTGCTGAGGGAAGGACTCACTGCTCTTTCTCCCAGCCTGGGGACATCTTCATGACTTCCTGCCAGTCTGGAGTGAGAGCACAGGCACAGCTTCTGCTGAGATCCTGAGTTGAAAGGTGCTCTGCTTTCCTTTTATCTCTCCCTCTTTGCAGCTGATTTGGGTGGGGTCCACCCTGCACAGAAATGTGGTTGATGTTGTAACTTCCCCTTTTTTCACTTTTGGTAGGTAGAAGCCTCACTTATTTTGCTCAAGGAGCTGTCCCCACTACCTGCACCGTGCTGGGCCTCGGACAAAGGGCTGGAGAGCACTGCTGAACCTCCCTCGGGCAGCAAGAGCCTCCCACGGGCCACAACAGGTGAGTGCTAAGGCCAATCCCAGCCACAGCTGGGAATAGAATGGTTCAAGGCTCTCCCGTGGGGTTTGGCAAACATAAGAAATTGGGCCAGTGCTGGAAATCAACATTGCAGCCACGCTCTGGTTCCTTGGTTCTGCTCTCAGCACCGTGTTCCTCCTGCACAGGTGAGGAGCAGCAGCTTTTTGCCTCCTTCCCTGCCTGTGGGAAGGTCCTGGTCATCTCTGGCAGGTGCTGGGCGAGTTGAGGGTGCAGTTGCAGGTCAGGGCACGTGCTCAGCTTGGGCCAGCTGGTTTCCTCTGGGGTGCAGGGGCTGAGGCTCAGCTGCAGCCACACAGGTGCCAGGAGCTGCTGCAGACAGGGATGGATGTGGATGGATGTGCTCTGAGAGAGTGGCAGGAGCTGGGCCCGTGGAGAGACAGCGTGGACCTTCCTCCTGCAGAAGGAACAGGGATGAACCTGAGCGTGGGTGGTGCACAGGGCAGCTGAGGAGGAGGCAGTGGCTCTCTGCCAGGCTCAGGGGTGACCTGAGGACCACAGCAGGCAAAGCACTTTGTGTCTCAAGCTGTCTGGGTGCCCTTACCAGCACTTGGATCTGTTCAGCCCCCCAGACTCCACCATCCAGGTGTTGCCCTGTTTGACACAGAGGCAAAGAGGGCCTGGCACATTTCTTCATTCATGTCACACCTTCACAACCACAGCAAAGCCCAGAATAACCAGACCCTTACCAAGAAATGATAACAGCTGTTAGGAGAGATGTCAATACTCTCAGTCACAACAGGAAACTTTATTAAAAACAGGAAGCCCATCCTCATGGGTGGACTTACAAAACACCTCACCCTCCTCTCCCCTTGCTCTTTCAGTGCTGCAGGGCTGGCACACAGGGCTCTGACTCTCACCTCCATGCTGAGCAGGGCTGGGTTCAGTCTCCCAGCTGCTCCAGCCCTCAAACAGAGGATCTGCTCTGCCCCAAGCCCTCCCTGACCCCTTCCCCCTCCATCGAGCATCCCTTGGCTGCTGACCCAGGCTCAGAAGATGGGTGCTCCAGTGCTGAGCTGGCTGGTGAATCGCTCCCTCCTCCTTCCCCTGGGCTCTGCTCACCATCCCGAGCTCAGACCTGACCTGCTTGGCACCAAAGCCTCCTGCCTGCAGCTGGCTGCCATGAGGAACGTCAACATCATCCTACAGCACTACAACTTCTCAGGCAAGTGACACAGAGCTGGAGTTCTGGGGTAAGCCCAGTTTCTCACGGTACCACACCAAGAGTGGCATACACCCCAGAAGCAGAATGATCCAGGGTGTGGCTTAGAGCTAAAGTTTTATGATATGTTGTTGAAATAAGCCCTGAATGTGGAGGTAAAGATGAGGAGAAGGCTCTTAATTGGGGTTCCAGGGAAAAGGTTTATTGATAGGACAGGGAGCCAAGCAGCAAGAGTAGGAATTAAGGGTGTGCAGGGACTTTTAAACACAGGAGGTCTAAGGGGAGGGTAAAACATTTCAATTAATGAGGAGCACCCTGGGGAGGAGTGAAGGGCAGGGTCTCACAACAAGTTACCCAATGAGGGGAGAAGGGGAATGGGTCAGATGTACCAATGGGGCTTGGAAGAGAAAGGAATTGGCAGAGAACTCTCTAGAATAAGGGGAGCTATGAGGGAGGATTGACAGCTCAGGATGGGGAGGAACCGGGAATATTCAGGAACAAAGGGCGGAGTTTGGACAGGATTGACAACACAGGGGGCGGTTCCAACTTCAGGGACAAACCATTAACCTTAAATGAACATGGGGGTACAGAAGAGCTGATTAAACCTAAAACCTAGAACAGCTAATTAAACCTAAAACCTAGAACAGCTAATTAAACCTAAAACCCCACCACAACAGGCAAGCTCACCCACCGGCACTCTGGGGACGAGGGCATGGGGCCGGTGCGCACCGCCTTTGCCATCATCAGCTGCCTGATCATCCTGGAGAACCTGCTGGTGCTGCTGGCCGTGCTGCGCTGCCTGCGCGCCCGCCGCTGGGTCTACTCCTGCATCGCCAGCATCACCCTCAGCGACCTGCTGGCGGGCATCGCCTACCTCTGCAACCTCTGCCTGTCGGGCAGCAAGACCTTCCAGCTGTCCCCGCAGCTCTGGTTCCTGAGGGAGGGCATCCTCTTCGTCGCCCTGGCCGCCTCCACCTTCAGCCTGCTGGTGACGGCCGTGGAGCGCTACAGTGCCATGGTGAGGCCGATCGCCGAGAACGAAGCCAGCAAGACCCTGCGCCTGCGGGGCCTCATCGTGGCCTGCTGGCTGCTGGCCCTGGTCATCGGGCTGCTCCCGCTGCTGGGCTGGAACTGCCTCTGCGACTTCCAGGCCTGTTCCGTGCTCCTGCCGCTCTACTCCAAGAACTACATCCTCTTCTCCGTGGTTATGTTCAGCATCATCCTCCTGGGCATCATCGGCCTCTACATCTCCATCTTCCACCTGGTGCAGGCCAGCTCCAAGCAAAGCAGCTCCCGGCACGGCCGCAAGCGCTCGCTGCGCTTGCTGAAGACGGTGCTGATGATCCTGGGGGCCTTCATCCTCTGCTGGAGTCCCCTCTTTGTCCTGCTGCTCTTCGATGTCTTCTGCAGCACCGGGGCCTGCAGCCACCTGCAGAGCCTGGACTGGACCCTGGCTCTGGCCCTGCTCAACTCGGGAGTCAATCCCGTCATCTATTCCCTGCGGAGCGTGGACGTTCGCCGTGCCGTGGGGAGCCTGCTGTGCTGCTGCTGTGTCAGGGCTGGGCTCTGCAGGCCTGCCAGCTGCCTGGTCATCTCAGACATCAACTCTGGGTCCTCCACCGAGAGCTCCCTGCGCCACCGCGACAGCTTCCGCAGCTCCGCCACGCAGAACGCCCGGCCCAGGGCGCCTCTCTCCAGCAACTCCAGCATGATGAGCAATCTCCCCAGTCTGTGAGGGGCCACGGGGAGAGCAGGAGGTGCCAGACAGCCCCCAGGAGCTCGTGGTGCTGGTCCTGGCCTGGCAGGACCGTAGCGACTCAGGCCGAGCAGTTGTGAGCTGGGCCAGGCCTTGCCGTGCCATCAGACTGGGATGGTGCCTCAGTGTGGGCACAGCACTGGGACAGGAATTGCTCCCAGGCTGGGAGCGAAGGGCACAGGCACATTTTGGGATTGGTGCTCTGCAGTGCTCAGGTTCTGTGTGTGTGCTTTGGGTGTGCAGAGGTGCTGTCGCTGCCCACCTGAGGGTGTTTTGTGTTTTGCCCCAGGGCACACTGGCAAACAGAGTGGATTTCCCCAGGCAGGTGGCCCTTCCAAGCCTTTGGAATCCTTTTGGACATTCTGTGATGGGCACAGCTGCTGGGAAGGAATGCAAGCTTAATGTCCTGCCCAGCCTGAGGATGGCAGAGGGCTGCAGCCACAGCCCAGACCCTCCCCGGGGTGCAGAGGCTGGGCACTGAGCCAGGCCAAATGCTGGGACAGTGCTCAGAGCTGCAGTGACAGGGCTGGCACTAGCACGGGCAGGAGGAGGTGCCCAGAAAGACTGGGGAGACTGAAGACACGGCCAGCTTGTGCCTCAGATCCCTGCTCTTCTGTTCTCTCATGCAGGGAATAATCAGAGCAGCACCCAAATGCCTCCTCTCACCGTGCCAGAAGGCCACCGAAGCACTGGGGACTCACAGAAACCCTGCTGGCCCAGCCCCTCTGCAGGAGCTGAGCGTGCAGCCCATTTGTTTTGCAATAAATCAAGGTGATCAGAAAGCCTTGGGTTGATCTGCTTTGATTTTTTTCCCTCTGGAGGCCAGGTACTGCCTGGGAGATGTTTTTGTAGTCTGGGGACAGCTGGAGCTGCCCTCCTGTTCCTGGGACAGGGGGATCACCCCGCTCGGGGGGCAGCAGGAGCCTCCTGCCTGGTCCAGATCATCCCATCCCATCCTGTCCCATCCTGTCCCATCTATCCCATCCTGCTCCATCCTGTTCATCCCATCCTGACCTGTCTTGTCCTGTTCATCCCACCCATCCCATCCCATCTCNCCAGGGTCCCTGCCCGGGCTCAGGGTGAGCAGCAGGGCCCGGCTGGCCCAGGGTCCCTGCCCGGGCTCAGGGTGAGCAGCAGGGCCCGGCTGGCCCAGGGTCCCTGCCCGGGCTCAGGGTGAGCAGCAGGGCCCGGCTGGCCCAGGGTCCCTGCCCGGGCTCAGGGTGAGCAGCAGGGCCCGGCTGGCCCAGGGTCCCTGCCCGGGCTCAGGGTGAGCAGCAGGGCCCGGCTGGCCCAGGGTCCCTGCCCGGGCTCAGGGTGAGCAGCAGGGCCCGGCTGGCCCAGGGTCCCTGCCCGGGCTCAGGGTGAGCAGCAGGGCCCGGCTGGCCCAGGGTCCCTGCCCGGGCTCAGGGTGAGCAGCAGGGCCCGGCTGGCCCAGGGTCCCTGCCCGGGCTCAGGGTGAGCAGCAGGGCCCGGCTGGCCCAGGGTCCCTGCCCGGGCTCAGGGTGAGCAGCAGGGCCCGGCTGGCCCAGGGTCCCTGCCCGGGCTCAGGGTGAGCAGCAGGGCCCGGCTGGCCCAGGGTCCCTGCCCGGGCTCAGGGTGAGCAGCAGGGCCCGGCTGGCCCAGGGTCCCTGCCCGGGCTCAGGGTGAGCAGCAGGGCCCGGCTGGCCCAGGGTCCCTGCCCGGGCTCAGGGTGAGCAGCAGGGCCCGGCTGGCCCAGGGTCCCTGCCCGGGCTCAGGGTGAGCAGCAGGGCCCGGCTGGCCCAGGGTCCCTGCCCGGGCTCAGGGTGAGCAGCAGGGCCCGGCTGGCCCAGGGTCCCTGCCCGGGCTCAGGGTGAGCAGCAGGGCCCGGCTGGCCCAGGGTCCCTGCCCGGGCTCAGGGTGAGCAGCAGGGCCCGGCTGGCCCAGGGTCCCTGCCCGGGCTCAGGGCGAGCAGCAGGGCCCGGCTGGCTGAGGGTCCGTGCCCGGGCTCAGGGCCAGCAGGAGAGGGGCTGGGAGCTCCGTGGTGACCCAGAGGTAGCCGAGGAGCCCTGGGTGTGGGCTGGGGGCTGTGTGTTTTCAGGGTCCCTTCTGCATCCCTCCTGCGTTCGGGTACACTCGGTTGGGAGCTCAGTTCTGCCCTTTTGCCTTTGACTCCTTTATTGACAGGCTGATTCCTCTCCGCTCTTCATCCTCTTCATCCTCAGCGCTGTGTCGCTCCGGTGGCTCCATTCAGAGCCCACCCTCCCCCTGTGTTGCACTGACCTTCACTTCCTCTGCTCTCACTCGCAGCCTGCTGATTGTGCAACACCTTTGTGTGGGTCAGAGACACGCCCTGCTCTGCGAGTCCTTGAGGTGCTGCAGCCCTCAGCTCCTCCGTGTGCCCAAACACGGAATCAAAGGTTGTTTCTGGGTCTTCTGTAGAGTTTTATTCCAGGCCAGGGCACTCTGTCTGTGAGGGGCTCTTCCTACAGAGTTAACAATGAACAGCCTCACGTTCAGTTTGTGCTGTCCATGAGACACCACCTCTCATTCCTCCAGATCTTAGCAAGCTCAAATACATAATTTATGAAATGCAGCTGTGCCTGTGTGCTCCTCAAACACTTCACGCTTCTGGTGGCTTCTGAATAAATGAAATTATTTCTGGGTTCTGCCATCACAGTTTCTCAGAAGGTGTGCACATCCTGGGGGCTCTCTGGCTGACAGCCTCAGGGGCTCCAGGGCAGGCCCTGGCACAGGGGTTTGTCTCTCTCTTTTCTCAGAGTTGTTGAGTTGACAGGGATGTGATTCAGCTGGCTTTGCTTGCCTCAGTGTCCCCTCTTCCCAAGTGCTCACAATTTTGTGACCTCTTGAAAAGCCAGGTGTTTTTTTTTTTCCAATTAACTTTTTATGCTGTTTGTTTTCCTGGAGCCTTTCAGCTCTGTGGCCTGTGAGTTTCCTTTGTTCCTTCCTGCTCCCTTTGGGTAGCTGCTGTTCCTGTTCCTTGTGTGTTCTGAGGTGTCCTTCAGGATAAAAGCTGTATTTCAGAGCAGTCTGAGTTGGAAGGGACCCACAAGAGTCCAACTCTCAAAGGGAATGACCCACGGAGGGATCAAACCCATAACCTTGGTGTTGTTAGTACCATGCTCTGACCAACTGAGCTGATTTGTTGCTCTGAATTCTCGTATTCTTTTCCAAAAATACCAAGTAACAGGTTGCTGCTCAGCCTCTTCTTGCAGAGGGAAGAGTTTTTTGTCAGCATCGCTCATAGAGCAGTTTGAGAACAAGCTTGGACTTCCTCTAATACTGACAGAATTCTTTAATTTGTAAATGAGTGATTATTAACCAGCTCTCTGTAGAGAAACTACAGAAAACCAAGCTGTCAGAAAATCCTGTTGTGTCTGCTCTGCTGAGATGTCAGAGGGAGCAGAACTTGAGGGGCACACGCTGCTGTGTTTGCACACCATTCCTTTGGAAATGGTGGGGGGTTATCCTCATTTTGAGTTGTTTTTCTCTGTTAGAGCAGGGCTGCTGGTAATGTTTGTTTGTTTAGTGTCTGTGGGGAGAATTTCCATTGTGCCTGGCCTCTGTTTCTGGGTGTGTGGCCCTCACTGATACTGTGCAGGGGAAATGCAGATTTTTCTTGTTTAGGTGTTTCTGTGACCTTTGACAAGACCAAACTGTTAGAGTTAAGCTAAGCCAGGTTTAAATCTAGTTCTTAGCAATGCTCCTGTTAGACAGAGGCCACGCTGTCTGTCCCTGTGTGGGGACCCAGAACAACGAGATCTGCAGTGGAGGTGCCGGATCTATAGAAGAAGAAATTGATTATAAACTGTAAGGTGGATTTGACCCTCTCTTTTGCACAAGATGTCCTTTTGGCCCTCCCCTGGGGAATGCAGGAGCTTCTGGCAGGCCCAGGGGATTGCATTTCCATGTGGGGGATTTGATCTGCTGGCACTGAGAGCAGAGAGGGCGAGCCCTCAGGAGCAGCCTGCTCCTCTGTGACTCTGCCAGCTGCAGAACCTTCCTTGGGCTGAGGGAGAGCAGCCCTTGGGGTGACCCGGGGCACTCTGGGGTCCTTGGGGTGACATGGGACAGTCTGGGGTCCTTTGGGGTGACCTGGGCCACTCTGGGGTCCCTGGGGTGACCCGGGGCACTCTGGGGTCCTTTGGGGTGACCTGGGACAGTCTGGGGTCCTTTCATCAGGTGGTTCTGCAGCTGGGGGAGGCTCTGGAGAGGCCAGGCTGCCTCCAGGTGTGCTGCTGGCTGCAGGTGTTGGGTGCAGGTCAGCAGACAGGTAGCCTGTGTGTTTGTTGAGGAGGAGGACTGGAAGGTGAGGCTGTGGTGTGGAACAGGGGGGTCTGGCAGGGTGCAGAGTGGAAGGTGGGGCTGTGGTGTGGGACAGGGGGTCTGGCAGGCTGTGGCTGCACAGCAGAACCCCCAGAGCTCTGCTCCCTCTCGGACGAAGAGGCAAACTCAGCTTTCTGCAGTTTCTGGCCGCTCTGCAGCCCATCAGCCCATCCCCAGGAGTGTTCTGGGCAGGAGGCAGCTGCAGCAGGGGTTTGGGGTCGGTGCCTTACCCGCCCTGCTGCTTTCCCTGCCGGCAGGCACCCGCAGCGCGGTGCTGAACACGGAGGCGCGCACCGTGGAAGCGGACGTGCTGAGCCGCCGCTGCGTCATGATGAGGCTGGTGGACTTCTCCTACGAGCAGTACCAGAAGGCTCTGCGCCAGTCAGCCGGGGCTGTGGTGATCATCCTGCCACGATCCATCTCCTCTGTCCCCCAGGATGTCGTGAGGGTAAATAAAAAAGTTTTCTTGCTCTTCCCGTGGGAGGTGTATTGGAGAGAAGCGTGGTCGCTGCGGGGTTGGAAGGTTCTGTTGTAACGCACAACAAATTGTATTCTGATTTTAAAACTTCTCTCTTTGCTTTGGCTGTTAATTTTTTCTTGACACCTCTCATGTTTAGCAGATGTTGAGTTTGTGTCTCGCTTAAATCCTCAGCAATTCATGGAGATAGAGCCAGAAATGCTTGCTATGGAAACCATTGTGCCAGTCTACTTTGCAGTGGAAGATGAGGAGCTGCTGTCTATCTATGAACAAACACGGGCTGCTTCTGCATCCCAGGGTTCTGCCTCAGCTGCAGAAGGTGAGTTCTAACAAGGAGGAGAAAGTGTTGAGGAAGACAGGCCTGTTCCCACCTCTGGGAGGAGTCTGCTGTGTCATCTGCACCATCTACCAGTGTTCTGTCACCTTTGTGTTTATTCTCTCTTTGTCAAAGTGTTTAGAGATTCAATGGAAGAAAAGCACAGTATAAGAAAGCATTACTTGGCTGTATTTGGACATGCAGGAAGTTCTCAGTTTCACACTGTTGGAAGTAAGGTAGAAATCAAAACAGGTTAAAAACAACATTGAAAATGTTAAGTGACAATGGTGTGTTGGTAGAAGCTGAAGCTTTTTGTCTGACCACAAGTCAGTTTGATGTTTCCATGTAAATAATAGAACTGTCTTATTTACGTACTGCTTATGACTAATTTTAGTAGTGCTGGGAAAAAGTTTTTGACCAGTCAGAATACTGGGATTTTAGGACAGAATGAAAAGGTCACCAAGACTCTGTGTCATTGCATAAATATCAGTGACAAGTGAGAGGGCTTAAATGGTTTAAAGCTGGTCTCTCCAAAGCTCAGTTAGCAGGGGAAAGGAAGGGATGAAAGAGCAAGAGTACACCTTCCCCAGGTGTACATTGTGGGGATTTTTGGTGTTTTTGTTTCAGTTCTGCTGCACACAGCAACTGCCAATGGCTTCCAGATGGTGACCAGCGGGGCTCAGAGCAAAGCTATCAATGACTGGCTCATCCCCAGTGTGGAGGTAAGTTGTGTATGGATTCAAATTGGCAACTTTGGTGAGGTGACTTCTTTTATTGGGGCTTTGTCAGACATTTGGTCTGACAGGGCAAGTCAGGGGAGTCTCAGCCAGGTATCTGAAGTCCTCACAGCTGAGGCCACAGCAGACTCAGCAGGAAGAAGAAGTCAGGCTGTCCTTGTACAGGCACACAGGAGGTGATGGGGAGTGACCCTGCTCTCTTTCCTCTGCAGGGAAGGCTGACAGGGCTGGGTGGAGAAGACCTGCCCACTGTTGTGATAGTTGCCCACTATGATTCCTTTGGAGTGGCTCCAGTGAGTATTCTTTCCTCCTGCAGCTCTCTGTTCCTGTCCTTTTTCCCTCTGCCCATGTCTTTTCTTGGCCTTAAGGCTGTGGGGCACTTCCAGGTGGAGCACTGGGCTGTCCTGCAGCTGTTCTGGTACCTGAGAGTCAGTGCAGGTTTGTCACCTTGTCTGTCCCACCTCATCCTGCAGTGGCTGTCCCACGGGGCTGACTCCAATGGCAGTGGGATCTCGGTGCTGCTGGAACTGGCCAGGCTGTTCTCTCGGCTCTACACCTACAGGAGGACCCATGCTGGGTGAGGAGCTGCTCTCTTTGGGGTCAGATGTGTGTAGCTGACACATGGAGGGGATGATGTGGGAAGCAGATTCCATCCTCAGGCACTGGCAGCACCCCACTTTTAATTTGTTCTGCCTTTACCTNAGGAGTGTTCTGGGCAGGAGGCAGCTGCAGCAGGGGTTTGGGGTCGGTGCCTTACCGCCCTGCTGCTTTCCCTGCCGGCAGGCACCCGCAGTGCGGTGCTGAACACGGAGGCGCGCACCGTGGAAGCGGACGTGCTGAGCCGCCGCTGCGTCATGATGAGGCTGGTGGACTTCTCCTACGAGCAGTACCAGAAGGCTCTGCGCCAGTCAGCCGGGGCTGTGGTGATCATCCTGCCACGATCCATCTCCTCTGTCCCCCAGGATGTCGTGAGGGTAAATAAAAAAGTTTTCTTGCTCTTCCCGTGGGAGGTGTATTGGAGAGAAGCGTGGTCGCTGCGGGGTTGGAAGGTTCTGTTGTAACGCACAACAAATTGTATTCTGATTTTAAAACTTCTCTCTTTGCTTTGGCTGTTAATTTTTTCTTGACACCTCTCATGTTTAGCAGATGTTGAGTTTGTGTCTCGCTTAAATCCTCAGCAATTCATGGAGATAGAGCCAGAAATGCTTGCTATGGAAACCATTGTGCCAGTCTACTTTGCAGTGGAAGATGAGGAGCTGCTGTCTATCTATGAACAAACACGGGCTGCTTCTGCATCCCAGGGTTCTGCCTCAGCTGCAGAAGGTGAGTTCTAACAAGGAGGAGAAAGTGTTGAGGAAGACAGGCCTGTTCCCACCTCTGGGAGGAGTCTGCTGTGTCATCTGCACCATCTACCAGTGTTCTGTCACCTTTGTGTTTATTCTCTCTTTGTCAAAGTGTTTAGAGATTCAATGGAAGAAAAGCACAGTATAAGAAAGCATTACTTGGCTGTATTTGGACATGCAGGAAGTTCTCAGTTTCACACTGTTGGAAGTAAGGTAGAAATCAAAACAGGTTAAAAACAACATTGAAAATGTTAAGTGACAATGGTGTGTTGGTAGAAGCTGAAGCTTTTTGTCTGACCACAAGTCAGTTTGATGTTTCCATGTAAATAATAGAACTGTCTTATTTACGTACTGCTTATGACTAATTTTAGTAGTGCTGGGAAAAAGTTTTTGACCAGTCAGAATACTGGGATTTTAGAACAGAATGAAAAGGTCACCAAGACTCTGTGTCATTGCATAAATATCAGTGACAAGTGAGAGGGCTTAAATGGTTTAAAGCTGGTCTCTCCAAAGCTCAGTTAGCAGGGGAAAGGAAGGGATGAAAGAGCAAGAGTACACCTTCCCCAGGTGTACATTGTGGGAATTTTGGTGTTTTTGTTTCAGTTCTGCTGCACACAGCAACTGCCAATGGCTTCCAGATGGTGACCAGCGGGGCTCAGAGCAAAGCTATCAATGACTGGCTCATCCCCAGTGTGGAGGTAAGTTGTGTATGGATTCAAATTGGCAACTTTGGTGAGGTGACTTCTTTTATTGGGGCTTTGTCAGACATTTGGTCTGACAGGGCAAGTCAGGGGAGTCTCAGCCAGGTATCTGAAGTCCTCACAGCTGAGGCCACAGCAGACTCAGCAGGAAGAAGAAGTCAGGCTGTCCTTGTACAGGCACACAGGAGGTGATGGGGAGTGACCCTGCTCTCTTTCCTCTGCAGGGAAGGCTGACAGGGCTGGGTGGAGAAGACCTGCCCACTGTTGTGATAGTTGCCCACTATGATTCCTTTGGAGTGGCTCCAGTGAGTATTCTTTCCTCCTGCAGCTCTCTGTTCCTGTCCTTTTTCCCTCTGCCCATGTCTTTTCTTGGCCTTAAGGCTGTGGGGCAGTTCCAGGTGGAGCACTGGGCTGTCCTGCAGCTGTTCTGGTACCTGAGAGTCAGTGCAGGTTTGTCACCTTGTCTGTCCCACCTCATCCTGCAGTGGCTGTCCCACGGGGCTGACTCCAATGGCAGTGGGATCTCGGTGCTGCTGGAACTGGCCAGGCTGTTCTCTCGGCTCTACACCTACAGGAGGACCCATGCTGGGTGAGGAGCTGCTCTCTTTGGGGTCAGATGTGTGTAGCTGACACATGGAGGGGATGATGTGGGAAGCAGATTCCATCCTCAGGCACTGGCAGCACCCCACTTTTAATTTGTTCTGCCTTTACCTGAGTATGTGGGAAGTGTTGTTAATGGACAGTTTGTCTTGAATGTCAGGTGTAAGTGCTTGTGATTCCACCACATCTCCAAGGCTGAGTGCAGGAATTCTTGGGAGTGCAGGAAGAATTCTTGGAGTCAGGAATTCTTGGAGTGCAGCATGCTAACCCTTTTCTGGCTCCTTTGATGGGCAGGTACAACTTGCTGTTCTTTGCATCTGGAGGTGGCAAGTTTAATTATCAAGGAACCAAACGGTGGCTGGAGGATAATTTGGACCACACTGGTGAGTAAGGGGCTGGTTGTGTTAAATGTCTGTAATTAATTGTCAGCTCTCCTGTGAGAGTCTTCTTGTGCGAGCCTTGCTGTTTTAGGGGGGTGGAAATCCCAGCACAAGATGTAGCAATAAAGCTTTGGATTTTTCTGTTCCAGATTCCAGCCTGCTGCAGGACAACGTAGCATTTGTTCTCTGCCTCGACACTCTGGGCAGAGGCAATAGCCTTCATCTTCATGTCTCAAAGCCTCCCAAGGAGGGCACCTTGCAGCATGCATTTCTGAGAGAGCTGGAGATGGTAAGGAAAAGCATTTTAGGTTCATGGGAACTTGGGACTTACCATACAGCTCTCCATGAGAGGAAGGAAGATGTGAGGAAAGTGTGCTATTGTAATAATTCAAGTATTGTTTAGGGTCACTTGATCTGAAGAACAGACAAATCCTTATGCCACAGTCCCAAGTGAAGCAGACTAGATCTGCAAATACTACCCTGTACAGACATTAAACCAGCTCTTTTTGACCTGAAAATCCAGCTTTAATAATGTCGATAACTGCACCTTACATTCTGGAGCACACAAAAGTGCGTGTAGGCAGACAGGGCAGTGCAGGGTGGGACTCTGCAGTGGGCAGCACCCCTGAATGGTTTGCCCTTGTGCTCAGGTTGTTGCCAGCCAGTTCCCAGAGGTGAAGTTCTCCATGGTGCACAAGAAGATCAACCTGGCTGAGGACATGCTGGCGTGGGAGCACGAGCGCTTCGCCATCCGGCGCCTGCCGGCGTTCACCATCTCGCACCTGGAGAGCCACCGGGACAGCCTGCGCAACAGCATCATGGACAGGAGGTCAGGGGCCTGGGCAGGCAGGGCTGGGCTCGAAATCCAGCCCAGAAACCCACGCTGGCCTCACGACTGCTTGTGGTGTTCTGATGGTCAGGGCACGGGTGGCCAGGGTTGGGAGTTGGGCTCTGGATTCAGGCTGGTGCCTGATGCAGTGAGGAGGGTTGTTTCTGGAGGAAGCTGATACCTTGGCAAGTCCATGATCCCCTCTTTTGCTTTAGGGCACGAATAGACACTAAAGCACTGACCAGGAATACTCAGATCATTGCTGAGGCTTTGACAAGGGTCATCTACAATCTAACAGAAAAGGTAAGAGGTGTCCACTGTGCAGTGCTGGCCAGACTTGTCCTGCCCAGCCAAGCTCAACAATAACCTGGGTTGTTTTTTTGTTTTTGTTTTTTTTTTTTCCATTTTCTCTTGCAGGGAGCACCTGCAGATATGCAGATCTTCACAGATCAGATGGTAAGCACAGTGCATTATTTTTGTAACCTATGGAACCTAGAGTCTGGGAGAGAGCTCTGGTGTATGGTTGACTCCCTTTCCCTGGTGGTATTTTTCTGCAGCAAATCCAGCAGGAGCAGCTGGAGTCAGTGATGGACTGGCTGAGCAGTCAGCCCAGGGCTGCCCAGCTGATTGATAAAGACAGCACCTTCCTCAACACCTTAGAATATTATATGGGCCGTTACCTGAAGGATGTCAAGCAGCATCACGTGAAGGCAGACAAACGGTAAGAAAAGGCATCAAAGAACCAGCCAGGGCAGGCAAACTGGCTTCCCCCTGGACAGAATTTTGTCTCTGAGCTGCAGCTTTCCTGGGTTCTTGACGTGCAGCTTTGTTCTTTTCTGCTGTCCTGTCAGTTCTGGTTCATGCTTGGTGTTCTCCCAGAGAAAGCTGCTCATGATTCCTCACAGCACAGGAACAAGGCCCAGCAGCTCCCTCTGTCTGAAAAGCTTGTTTTTAAACTGTTTTGGTTCCACTGTTCCCATTCTGAGAGCAGGAGAAGACTAAGTCTTGGTTAATTACAGAAAGGCAGCTTCCATCCTGTTGAACCTGCTTGGGCTGAAGCTGTTTTGGTGAACAAAGGGAGGAATCTTTCATGTTCAGCCTCTTTGGAGACAGCTGAGCAACAGCATGAGTTCTGAATTGTGTCCTTGGGCTTCTGCTAGTAGGAAAAGAAAGTTCTGATGACTAAAATCAGATCAAAACCAGTGTGGGAGGTGGTCATGCTTGCCTGTCTCTGGTGGGGTGAACTCCTTGGGAACAGCTCTGGGCTGCCTCGACTGAAGGGTCAAGAAGTGCAGCAGAATCTGAACAATTTCTCCTTTGCACAGGGACCCCGAGTTTGTTTTCTATGACCAGCTGAAGCAGGTGATGAATGCATACAGGTATGGAATTCCCTTGGGCATGCTGGGCTGTTGTCTCACCCCCTGGCAGGAGCTGCTGTAGCAATTTCATGTGCCCTTTTCCTTATTGCAGGGTCAAGCCAGCAATCTTTGACCTGCTCCTGGCTGTCTGTATTGCAGCCTACCTTGGTGTTGCCTACGTTGCAGTGCAGGTAAGAGACAGAGATGTATTATTTTCTTTATAAAGCAAGTTAGATACAGGAATTCACACAGTGCCAGCACTAAAGCTGGAACAATAATGCCACTTATCTGTGCTGTAGGCAGTCTCTTGCCATTCTAGTGCAAACCTGCTTTTTAGAGCTGTTTCTTGTAGTCAAGGACACACATAACTCACTTGCTAACTTATTTTGGCTCCAAACTGAACCTTTACAACAGATTTTAGTTACCTTGGTAATTTAAAGGTTTGTAGCTTGTACTATTAGGAAATATCTGAACTTGGGATGCAGCTTAGAAATGAATCTTCAGAGTTTTGCTTTCTTTTTTCAATGAAACCAGAAATACATCCTGTGTCCATACCTGTGGAAATGTGATACTCCATGCCTTGGCCAGCCAAATTAAATGTAATGGTTTTGTGTCAGTATTAACCAAGACAGTGTGAGCAAGGCTTTGTTCCTGCCTGGGTTCATGAAGGACATGAATGAAAGGGAAACTTTTTAGGTCACTGTCAATTTTGATCACCTTGTGTTATTTGTGCCTATTATTTGTTTAGGGAAACTACAAGCATTTAAAATGTGTAAGAATATAAACAAGGGGGAAAAGATACTTTGATTTCTTTTAGCAATCTTCATTAGTTCTGTTATTTGAATTTGAAATTATTTGAAGCCTGGATCTTGTTACATCTGTCAAATATCAAATCAAAATTCAATCAACCCCAGCAAAATTTAAAAGAGGATTTAAGTGAATTTCTAAGTCACACAGGAAATGGTGAAAGAGAAGATCCAGTTAAAGAATTGTGAATTGCTGGGAATCTGTGTTCGCCTGGTTCATTTTTACCTTCCTGAAACTGCTGGTAGCAGTGTTTCTATAGAGACCAGGAACCTGCATGTGTTGAAATCTGAAGCTTTCTCCTCGCCTTCAGGAGGAGCAAATTGCACTAAAAAAAAAAATTAAAAAATCTTTAACACATCTTCAGAATGAGGTGATACAGACCTGCACAAACACTTCTGTAAGCCATCATTTTCTGTATAACTCTGCTTCCTTGTCATAATTCCTCATCCATCAAGTCCCACTCCATCTTCAGGATGAGTGGTTGATGCTAACAAGGCACTGCATTTGCACACTGGTATTGTTTTAAGCCTTCTGCTAAGCTGTGTGTTTCGAACTGTCATGGTGACTTTTTTCCCCTTCTGTTTCCAGCACTTTGGTCTCCTTTACAAGATGATACAGAGATTATCCCTTAAAACCAAGCAGCAGTGAAGCACCAAGTCCCCCCCACCCAGCAGCACTGAGCCATCGGTGAGCCCATCGGGAACCTTCCACTGAACCCTGCTGCTCCTCTTCCTTTGTCTCCTCTTTGCTACTGTATAGAGGGGAGGAAGGCATAAAGAAAATGAAATTTTAACTCTTGTTGTGCACCTTTGAAGTGCTTTTCTTCACCTTCTTCCCCTGACTTGCACCATGTCTGGTTTTCCTTTGCATTTCGGTTAGGGAGAGGCTGCAGTCTGATTTTGAGCAGCTTCTCTGAGTGTAACACAAAGTCCAGCACCTTCATGGACACTGTCACACAGCCAGCCTGGAAACTGAAACTACAGCCTGACGTGGTATCTCTGCCCAGCAAACAAGGACTTGGAGCAGTTGTTTAAAAGAAAAAACAAAAAGTGCACATGCAAATTAAAGAGAATGCAATTAGCATGTTTCCTTATGGCACCTCTTCCTTGAGTTCCCTGCCTTTAGGGAGTTGTGCTGAGCAAGCAGTGTCTGCAGCAAGCACCTTCTTGCATTTTGTTCAAACTCACCCCCTTTTAGGAGGTGCACTGTGGGTGATCTTGAGTGTTATTAGCAGGGTGAGGAAAGATTAAGATGGGTTTCTGGCATGAGGGTTCTTGCCAGGGACAGGTTCTCTCCTTGCAGGATGCATTTTGCTGTGTGCTTGATTTCTCTGGAGGTTTTTGGTCTTTGAACAGTTCACAGCTGCCACCACTCTGTGCTAAACTCTTGCTTGATTTTCGAGGGGTGTCCATAGTCTAGCTACTGCAGGATCCTGTTCTGTTCCACGTACTTACACAAGCTGGTTCCATTGATAACCAGAGCAAGAGCAGCTCAGACCTGGCAAATTTATTGAAATACTACAAGCCCCAGGCTAGTTGTAGTTCTAGAAGATAACCCTGAGCACTGTCCTGCCACCCAGCAAGTTTTGAGTCCTTTTCTGTAACCTCTCCTGTGTACATGAGGTCTCTTCACAAGCCACAGTGACACTTCTTTTTAAATTTAAGCTACTACTTATAATTAAAGCAGCATATCTTACAGAGGTTGAAAAGCTATTTTTGAATTGAGGTGGACCTTTTTTCTTGTGTATGCAAGGAAAATTCCAGCTGTGGATTCCTGTCTGCACACACCTGCTGTGCACATGCTTGTTACAAAAGAGGTTGTGGCTAGTCACTGTCCTTTGGTTGGGCACCAAAGCACTGATTTCCATCCTCCTTTTTTATTTTACTGTCATCTCCTTCTTGGAATGCCCTTATCCCATGGTGTGTCCTTTTTGCTACTTTAAATATGTAGCAACTTGCTCTTTAAAGGGTTTTGTCTTTTCCAGGAAAGCCTGCTGGTGTCAGTGGCTCACCAGGGTGTCAGCATGGTGCCAAGCACTCCAGAACTATCAGCCACACAGGGAACTCTGCCTTTTCCTCATCTTCTGAGTGCTCATTTGAAATGTGCCTCTCTGCATGTGTGAAGTGCTCATGGCACTCCTCTGCCAAATGAATTTATAATGACTTCAGAAGTTGCTGGAGTGGCTGAAAGGCAAGCCTTGATTGTTTTCCACTGGTTTTTATGCTCTGCCCATAGAGACTGCATCTGCTGTGCCCTGGGAAGCTGCATGCCCTGGGCTGGGTGGGTTTAGCACATGCATGGTACAGTGGCTCTCTGAAGAACTCTGTAGGCTCTGATATCTGGGAGTAGTTTGAGTGCTCCAGCTGCAGCATCCATTTCTGGTATGTTACACTTAAGGAGGTGGTGTTCCCTCCAGTCTAGCAGATTATTTCACCAGTCTTGATGATTAACTCCATTACTTTGCTGAGAAAAATAGAAAAATAATATTAGCAATGCTGCTGCAGCATGAGTTGATGTGTGTAAAATTTGCCAGGGGTGGGCAAGAGTGAAGAGAACAGACGTGGAGCTTGTTCCTTGCTGTGGAAACTGTCAGCCTTCAGGCTTCCAGATGAGAAGCTCAAAGTTCAAAGTCAAAAACTTCCACCCAGTCTGTTTGCAGAGGCTGTAGCACAAAGAAAACACCTTAGCTCTGTGTGGTCTCAGCAATGAACTGTTAACACTCCTGATGCAGTGCCAGAAGCCAGTGGAAAAAAAAAAAGATGGATAAGATTAGTGAGGAGAGTTCATAAACCTGAGGGGCAGTTGGGATGGTACACTGCTCTCTCCCACACAATGTTAGTTTCTCCTGTAATCCTTTTGTGCCTCTCTCCCTGGCTGCCATAAAAAGTAGTTTTTACAACAGATAAAAGAGTTTTTGCTTTGGATCAAAGTGCACGTGCACTGAAACAGAAATGCTCAAATCTGAGATAGTCAAATCCCAATTTCCTCAAAGCTGGAGCAGAGTGCACACCCTGGGATTGAATTTAGTTCCCTCATTGTTGTTTCCTTGGGTAAGTCAACAGAGAAGCTTGCAAAGAGCCCCTGGAGCTGATCTGCACTGCAGCATAACTGATCAATTCAGTCACCAACACAAAGGCAGAAATCCAACAGGTGTTGTGATAAAATAAAAGTTCTCCACAACATTGCAGAAGAGCTCTGTGTAGCTGATTCTTGTTGCCCTTATTTTTACCTATCCTCTTTTTTTGAGGAATTTGCCTGGCCTGTAGGAAAGAGCATGGAAAGCATTTTATCCACATACACACAAATGGCTAGCACTTGATACTCCGAGCCAGAAATCCATTTTCTTTGCTATTTATCTGTGTCTTGGTGCTGTCAGAGTCTGCAGCTCACAAAAAACTGGTTTTCCAGCAGGCTTTAATTGAAGCTGTTAATTCCTTCTGTCCACTTCCACCTGCATGGGCATTATTGGGAATTGTTTGGGAGTAATTTGGATTATTGTAGTTAGGGGTTGGTTTATTTTTGGGAGAGAAGTAATGCTGTGCAATATGAACTCCACTCCTCTACTCAATGCAGAGGAAACCCTTAAGCCAGAATGGAATTAGGTTTCCCACTATCTGTGGCTGAAAGTCACCACAATCTATTTAGCCATTCAAAACCACAGCTATACCCAAAATTGCTGGGGGTTTGGTTTTGAGGGTGTTTTGTTTGTTTTAAATCTCATGCTCTTACATTGTTCATGGCCCAAGCCCAAATCCCAGGCTGCTCCTGCACCCCGTGTTTAAGCTGGGTTTTACATTTCATTTGGTCTTGACTCACCAATCTGAAATGCTGGGGCTGCTCCTGGATGTCTCAGAAAATTGGGCCTCTGGGTACTTGAGTGTGGACTCCTGCTTGCTCACTTTGATCTGTTTAATTTCCATTTGTAGTTACTGCATAGCAACTTCAAGGTTATAATCTGGAATATTTGCAGCTCAGGAAAATGATTTGATTTATCTAGCAATGTTAACTCAATTATTTATCTCTTGTGTGCCCTGAAGAACAAATGTATATTGAGGTGAATATTTAAAAGCTAATAGAAAATTCAGTGCAGTTGATTTACATATTTTAGGACTGTAAATGTAATAATATTTAAGTATTTTAACTTTGGGTTTTTTATTTGTTTGTCCCTTTTCCCCTTGGAAAATAAACCAAGTGAATAGGTTTGATGGATAGATTTGTCAGAAAACTATGTGCTCACAAAAATGGAATCTCCTTGCATTATTTGGAGGAATAGACTCCTCTGCAAAATGGGAGAAAATCTATGTATTTAAAAGCTTCATCCTGTCTAGTCAAAAGTAAAATAGTATGACAAGAAAACATTTACACACTCCAAGCATGATTCCAGCACCTTGAGGTGAGCAAATTCCTGTTTATTCGGAAGGTTTGTGCTCATGTGAAGCAATTAAAGATTCTATGCAAAACAGCTTTGGTACTGTGAAAAACTGGTTACCTCAGCAGCCAGCACTGCGTGCTCATGGAGATTGTTGTGCCTCTGTCCTTACCCAATGCCTATTTGAACACTAAACTATTTATTCAAATTACAAGCATTGCAAGAGATCTGTTCCCTGAGCATGAGTTTGTCCAAGTCGTGGTCAGAGGTGTGGCAGGAGGGGAGAGCGGGGCTGGTGCTGAGCCCGGGGGGTTCTCCTCCAAAACCCTCCCCGAACCAGCGGCGTGCGGGGCTGTGCGGGTCCCCGCGGTGCCACGGGAAGGTGACACGGGCCGGTGACAGACACGGGGCAGCGCTGCCCGCAGCTCCCGAAGTGACGGGAGCATCTCCCGGTGCCAGCCCCGGCCCGGCTCAGCCGCTCTCCCTCCCCGGGTACCGGGGTGTGCCCCAGCGATGCAGAACCAAGAGCTGCTCTAGAAATGGATCACCGTTGTTCTCTCTACACAGGTCTGGGAGCTGTGGTGCCCACTGTCCCATCACAGCCCCTGGCACGGGCAGGGCATGGCCAGAACGGCGGCCCCGGGATGCCCAGCGGGGCTCGGCCCTCGCAGGCTCACGGGTCCGGGCGGGGCAGGTGTGACCTCGGCATCCCCGTTCTGGCTGTGCCAGGGCTTTGCTTCCTTCTCTGCTTCCTGCCGGCAGCGGGGACACGTGGCTGCCTGTCCGCGGGTCCCTGAGGCTGGTGCTGGGGGTGCCGAGGTGCCAGGAGAATGCCGAGGTGCCAGGGGCATGCCCGAGGTGCCAGGGGTGTGCCGAGGTGCTCAGAGAATGCCGAGGTGCCCGGAGGATGCCCAAGGTGCCAGGAGGATGTCGCGGTGCCCGGAGGACGCCAAGGTCCTGGCTCCTCAGACCAGGCTGTTCAAAGTGGTGATGTGTCTTTCTAAAAAAGAAAGAAATGTCTTCTAAGTCAGAGAAAAGGTTGAAAACAAAGGGCAACCCTTGGAAGGTGACAGAAGAGCTGCTGGGACAAGGCAGTGAAGAGGAGGGTGTGTTCCAGCAATGGAGAGCAAAGAGCTGCTCATGGATCACCATTGTTCTCTCTGCACAGGTCTCCTCTCTGCCTCCTCTGCTTGTAGCTGTGCATCTTTGGAGCTGATGTGTCCCATCACAGCCCTCTGGCACACAGAGCAAAGCCCTACAGGCTGAGGGGCAGCTCATTGCAGGGCTGGGTTTAACACAGGCTCTGTCGTGTCATTATCACAGAATCACAGAATTAACTAGGCTGGAAAAGACCTCTGAGATCACCGAGTCCAACCTGTAATTATGTCAGTGCCCTGCTTGGAAGGGAAGGTCATTGTGGACATCAGGGAGTTCTTCACTGCCAGGGGGGGTGGTGAGAAAGCAGAGAGGAGGAAGGTCCAGCTGCCTTCCCTGGATGGAGACTGGGGCTGTGGCAGCAACCCCACTCCAGCTTAGCCTGGCTCGTGGTGCAGGAGCCTCTGCACGCCACGCTGAGGGACTGGGAGCTGAGCAAACCTCCCTGGAGGGCTCAGTGCCTTCTCAGCCTGGCTGGCAGCAGCTGAAGAAAAGCACAAAGGATGAGTGTAGGCCTGCAGTGGGAGCTGGGGCTTGGCAGGACAGCTCAGGGCACTGCAGGAAGCTGCTGTGCAGGACTCTGATCACCAGTCCTTTCTCTGGCTTTTGGCAGGGGCACAGCTGCATGGTGGAGGAGGGGAGGCTGCAAACACCAGCCCTGATGTTTCCCTGTGTCCCCCTGCTAGCTGACAAACTTGTGTGTTGGGTCTGGCCATGCCTCTGTCAAAAAGGTGACATTTTGTGTGTTTGTCCCTGATCTGTAATGGTGGAGCTGTGCTTGGCCGGGAGAACATCCCAGAAGTAAATCCATCTCTCCTTCCTTGTAGCTGAGGAGATAAAGCTCAAGAACCTTCTGAATCCTTACCAAGCTGCTCCAGTGCTGCTGTTAGGTGTTCCCTTATTCCTTTGGCAGGTGTCTGGTGGTGTGACATCCTGGCACTTTGTAACTGGAGTGTCCATCAGAGCAGCACTGCCTGAGCGTGTGGTGCAGGCAAAGGCAGGTGGAGAAGGACAGACACCTAGAGAAATCTTTCTCTAGAGCTTTTCAGCTGATGAGCCACGCTTAACTTAGGCCTTTTGCTTTGGGATTTTCACAGTGATTTCCCAACTTGCCTGGAATTTCACAGGCCCTGGATTCTTTTCACCTGTCCTGTGGGTTGTGCCTAGCAAAATTGAGTCAGTCTGGGGTTTCTTGAGGAACCCTTTGGTCCTTGCTATAGATTTTTGTGTGAGGGCAGGTGAATTTGTTTCAGCTTCACAGAATCAATTAGGTTGGAAAAGACCTCTGAGATCATCAAGTCCAACCTATTGCATGATAAACATGGTTTTCATTCCAGAAATTAATTTCTTTCAGAGAATTTACAAATATAAATTACTCACTTACAGGGAACTGTGTATTCTGTAATGGAAATGGGAAGCAAAGCCTTCAAGCTTTTCTGTGCCATTGGGAGGAGAGAGGGAAAGGAGCATTGTGGGCTCCTTCCAGGTGGGAAAAAGCACACCCACAATGTAAGACAGAAGATCTGGCAGTTATGATAGAGATCATGAAGAAATGTTTTTTAATTTAAATTCTGGCTCTGCTATTTTTCTACAGAGTTCTTGACCCCTGATAAGGATTGGGCCCCAGTTTTTGGGTGTGATTCTTAACAAACCCAAAAGGAACAAGCTGCCAATGCCTGACTGGAAACCCAGGCAGCAATTTTGCTACAGTGTCTGTTTTGTAAGGGAGAGGGACAGGACATGAGGACCTTACCTCTGCTGAATCTAAAAACAAACCAATTCTTCTTTATTGTTTAAGCCACACTAGTGGTTTCTTGATAGCAACAGTTGGGTTTTTCTAACAGAGCAAGAGCTGGCATTCTTTCCTTTGGGCAGTTCAAAGGATGGTGTTTTAACTGCTGGGAGGAGTAAAGTTCTCCTGGAATTTCTGCCCAGCTCATGTGAGTGGGAATTTGTACTAGAGAATAGCCTGTAAGGGGCTGTGGGACTGTGAAAGGCAATTTGAGTTTTTATTCTCAGATGGTGCTTCTGTGGTAGCACTGAGTGGTTCTTGATAGGGGTGCTGAAGTGCTGTTACTGATTTCCATTTGGTTGACCATCTTTGAGTCAGATGGTTTGTACTCCTCATGCTGGCATCCTCTGTGTTTCCTCCACGTGCCATTCTGGTTTTTTTCAGTGAAGGTATTATTCTACTTTAGCTACTGGTTTGTCTGTAGAGGTTAAAAGGATTATTAAAAGCAGAGGCAGACAAACAACTCTTATTTCCAGGCACCCTTCTTTGTAGGTTGCTTTTGGATTTCCCTTTTAGGAGAGTGCTCTGTGGTGGTTTTTTCTCATGGTGTGTTCCCAAATACTCCTGCTCTACAGAAGCAGTCAGGCAGCAGTCTACTCCAGGTCATGGGAAGGGCACACTAGAATATGAATCATTCAAAGGAACTGGTAATTAGGAGGCCTGTTAAATAGAGGGGAAGTTAAAGAATATCCCTTTCCCTGTGGCAGAGAAAAATGACAAACTACAGAAAGATTGGAGAGAGGATATTTTATGCTCAGCTCTAAATGGATCCCACTCTGCAATCAGCTGCAGCAAGCACAGCCTTCCTCAGCAAGGCTTTTCCAGACCTTACAACAGCTTGCGTCTTCCATCTATTTTTGGTTTTTCTCTTGCCCTGGTTTCCATAGTATCTGAATGCTTCATGCTCTTAAATATATCTGACACTTGCAGCACCTTGGTGAAGTAGGAGGTACAAAGGGCCTTGCTCTTTGGAGCTGCTGGAGCTGGAACAGCCCGGGGATGTGTGGAAGATGTGGGGTGGAGTCCTGAGTGGAAAATGTGCTTTTCTAGAGGCTGGATTTGTCACTGCTGGGTTAGCCTTTCATTAGGGATAGCAGGAGAAAAGAAATCCTCATAAAACTTCTGAAAAATATTTGAAGGGGTCAGTGCTGTAGCTGCTGGGAGCAGGGGTGGAGATGAGAGGATCTGGTGATTGCCACATTCTCCTCTAATCCTCTCTGCTTTATTCAGGTGCCACATTTCTTTCTCTCAAGTAAGTGAGAACATGAGGACGACTAGGTTGTGTCCTGAAGCCAGGTTGCTCATGTTGTGGGCTTATTCCTGTGGAATATTTTTAATGTAATATCTTTACACAGTATAGTGGGGAGTAAGGGGAAGATGGAGAATTTACCAAAAAGAAAGAGATGAGTGAGAAGCAGATGCTGTAGGGATGACCCCAAGATGCTAGGAATGCTCAGTCCTTTTATTTTTAAGGGGTACACAGGTGAAAGCATGTGACAGAAATGACCATTTCTGTGCTCCAGGGGTGTTTGGGGAGCAGGGCCAGATCAAATCAGCAGAGCTTAGAATCTTTGCTGATTAAAACCAGGTCCAAACTGAACTCAATCAGCTTGAATGAATATTGCATGGTTGTAGAGCTGAGGAGTTGCCTCTCATTATTTGGGAACGGACGGCCCTGTGCCATTGTTTCCTGACCAACTTGCTTTCAAGTATTGGAAGAAACAGTTTGCACACAACCCAAACTCTTCCACAAGGTGGTGTGGTTTTGTTTATTTGGGTTTTGTTTTGTTTTTAAAGTCAATCCTCAAAGCACAGCTCGTTTTGATCACAAAGATATCTGGAATCTGTGATGGTCACTTCCAATTCACCCACTGTGACAAATCCACAAGCCTTAAAACTTAGTTAATTTTTGGGTTCTTGCAAAGTTAAAATGTTAAAACTCCCTAGCTCTGAACTGGTTGGTAAAACAGATAATCAGTGAAAGCTAAACAGCAAGGTCTTGGTGGACAAGAGAGGATAAAAGCTGATGGCAAGTTATATCCTTTCACACAGGATATTTTTCTCTTAGGCTGGCAGCCTGGCTGCCGACTCTTTTACACCAGACAAGAAGCAATCACATCACAGGAATAACTTTTATCTCCCTGAGATCCTGTCTTATTGCTTGGATATTTTCTGCCAGGACTGTCTTACCTGGTCCTTTGGCTCTTCTGCCTGGGGAGAAATAGGTAAGGGAAGGCAGGCTATTTTAAAGGATCCTTTTTTTTTTTTTTTTTCCCTGGTCTGTGGTGAGGATTTTCTGCCTTAAACGGTGTCTCCTAGGTGATGTGGAAATTCAGAGCTCCTCCATTCCTCAGTGCCTTTAGGAGCTGGAATGACTGGGCGGGCAATCCTAAGGCAAAATGTACCTGGCTGTTCCTGCACCCTTTGTTTGAGCCCTTCTCAGATTTGAGCCACTGGACTGGACCTCTTCACCTTTCATCTTAAGCTGCCCCATCTAAACACAAATACTCACATGCCACAAGAAACCAGGCAGGTCTAGATGTAAAGAAAATATTTTGGGTGTTTTTCACTAGCAAATATCTCTCTGCAAAAGAGAAACTTTTTGGGTGTACAATGTGGTTTTCTTCTATCAGTTCTTTTTTTGAAGCAGCATCTCAGGTTTGGGCAGAATCTGTTCCCTCAGCCCCTGGGAATTGTGCATCTGAGCTCTGCTGTGCTCCTTCTAATACTCTTGTGTAGACTCCTCCATGACAGATGCAACATGTTTCTTCTTCCTCTGCACAGGTGACCTCTCATTTCCCTTTTTCTCTGTCTTGGTGCTAAGATTCCTTTTATCTTCCCCTTAATCTTGTTACTCTGGTCTGTAATTCTCTGTCTGGCTCTGTAAACCCCAGGTGCTGATTGACAGCTGTTCTGTTTTTCATTTACCAGCAGTATTTTCATGTCTGTTGTTCTTTACTGCAGCCGGGGTGGTTTTAGTATGTCCATTCATGGACTCCAAAAGAGACTGGATTTATCTTTCCCTCTAAAAAGACATTTTCTACCCGAGGCACTGGGTCCCTTGAGCTGTAACAAAAGCCTGGAGCAGCTTTTGCTGCAACAGCTGATGTGAAAAAGCAAGCTAGGCATGCAAAGGTGCCTGAAAACTTTACTTGCTTAGGTGTGATTCATCCAAGGTGAGGATTGCTGCTATTGCCATAAAGCTTTCTTGTTTTAAACATTGCCTTATCTGCTTGCAGCTGTTAAAAATGAGAACAGCTTGACCTGCCATAGGCTTCCCAGTTGATGCATCTGTGGCTTCCAAATAGATGGCAGAACCCTGGCAGTGTCTGCAAGATATGTCAACAGAAAGTCTGACCAGTGTGGGGAGATCCTGGGGGGGTTTTAGGGTGAATTTTAGGAGTGGTAACACCATCAAACACAAGACAGCTCTCCAGCCTTGAGACACCTTGCAGCATCCCTGGGCTCAGCAGGCTGCAGAAGGCTGCAGGCCTTTGTGAGTCCATTTCCATGAAAAGCCTGGATGCGAATTCCAGGCTCTTGCTGGCCCTCAGTGAGTGTTCTGGCAGCTCCACACACAGCTGGGCACAACAGCCAGTGCTGCAGAGAGCAGGGTACAGAGCTGTAGCTCTGCTGAGCACGAGAGTGACGAGGAGTCCCCAGTCCCTCTGGCTCTGCCTCTCTCATTCTTGCCATGACTTCAGCCTGGGAGCCAGGTGGGTGCTCATACACCACCAGTATTCTCCATTCTTCCCTCTGCTCTGTAGGATTGGGACCCCTCTTCTTCCCCTGGTAACACAGCCCCTTTTTCCTGACCTGCCTTTTCCTGAGAGCTGCTGCACGCATCTCCTGCTGCAGGGGCCTAGGTAAAATCACACCTGAGAGATCTGGGTAGGGTTTGAGGCTCTGGCATGTGGGGCACTGCGGGGAGAGGGTAGGAGGAAGGATGAGACTTGGGGACTCAGCAAGAGAACACCGAATTGGGCTGCAGTGGGAGCGCAGAGCTGTGGCTGCCCTGGTTGTGTTGTGTGGTAGGGTCACCTCTCCACTCGCTGCTGCCCTCCCTCCGCAGGATCCAGGGCAGGAGAAAAGGGGGATGGCAGAAAGCTCTCAGCAGAGACTACGCAAGGGGAAGCAAGGCCAGGCTGTGCCTGCACCACGCTCCTTTTCACAGGCCTGGCGTGCTCAGTGGAGCTGAGCACCTGACTCTGCCACAGCTCCCTCCGCAAACAACCCAGCCAACACCCCCTCCCTCCTCCCAGCACGAGGGCGCAGGAGTGAATTCATCTTCAGGGACACTGGGGCAGCGTGACAGGCTGAAATGTGTGGTGTGACGACAAAAGCCGTGCACCACGCTGCAGAGGGAATGCTCTGTAGGAGATGCAGGCAGCGTGTGGCTGTGGGCGGCGGAGCAGGGCTGGGCTGCATCCCTGCAGCACAGCTGCTCCTGATGGAGCTTCGGTGTGCTGTGCCTGGCGTGACAGAGGTGGGGCACAGAGGTGACACAGCTCGGGGCCACCTGGGCCGCGCTGCTTGGAGCGCTGACATCCCCTCAGTGCCTTACAGCGTCTGCCAGAGCTGGAGGAAGCAGTGGGAGAGCAATGCAGAGCCTCACACGGGCAGGGAGAGCTGATCCCCTTAGCAATAATGGCTGCTTCAGCATGGACACACAACCAGCTCCTGACCATCTGGCACGGTCTGACACAGGACCGGGCTGGGGATGCCTCCCCCAGGCCCCAGTGAGGAGGCAGCCGAGCTGCTCGGAAGAAAGGGGATGGTCCCTGGAAAGGCAGGGGCAGAGAGGTCTGCCCGGGGTCGTAGATCTGGGGCCGTGTATGGCTTCCCCTTCCAGCTTAGCCCCCTCCAGCCCCGGTGCTCGTGGCTGTGCTCGCCGCTGGGTCACGCCTGCGTTACAAAATTTTCTGCTTTAAATAATCTCTTCGCCTCCAGACCCTTGTGCTGAGGCACCGAGAAAATGGGCCGAATGCTAATTTCTGACACGGATGTGGAGCGGCTCTGCTTTCGTGGGTGCTCAGAGCTCTCCCCTGCTCCCAGGGCCCTCGGCGCTCCTGAGCCCTAAAAACACAGCTCTTCCCTCGCCCGCAGGGATGGGCATCGCGGCTGTCACTGCCGCCTCGCCGCCTTCACCACCCTCTTGTCCCAGCCGGCCGGTCCCGAGCGCCCCTCCCGGGCCGCTGCCGGGGGTCTCCGGTGCCTTCCCCGCTGCCCCCCGCTCCTGAGGGGCCGCGGCGG
>WEZZ01004095.1:238033-280221 GCA_013400585.1 Chloropsis cyanopogon
AGCGTGGGCCGGGCCGAGGCTGCTGCGGAGCGCGGGGGCCGCAGCGGGACCCTCGCTGGGCTGCCGGCCATCCCCTGGGGGGGCTCACACCGACCCCGGGCAGGGCTTCGGCGCTGCGGTTTTAAAATCCGTGCAACAAAGAATATTGGCCGCGAGCGTGCTGCTGTCAGTGGCATTTGGGGTAGGTGAGGGGCCTGCGTGATGGCGCACGGGGAGATGAGGGGTCTTCCTTCGCTGAAGGACCTTTAATGGGTGCTGAAAAGTTTGAGGAGGCTCCTTTAGCCTCGCTTATTGTTGTGTTTTTATACTGAAGAGCTGTCGCGTTCGGCGAGGCAGCTCCCTTCAGTGGAGCGGCTCTACCCCACCCCAGCAGGTGTTTGGGATCTTGTGACCAGCACGGCTCCAGCCAGGAAGGGAACTCGCGGAGTTGTTTGCTGTGAGACCCGAGGGGGTGATGGCAGCGTCGCTCCCTGGCGCAGGTAGAACAACCTGCAGGGAACCGGCAGTGAGTACCCTGAAAGCTGTCGGGGCTCAGGCTCGCTGCTGTGCCCTAAAATGATCTGTGATGGGGACATGTGTTGGTGCATGCTGGAGGGAGTGTGCAACGCTCAGTCCTGATGCCTCAGATTTAGGAGGAAGGATAGGAAAAATCGAGTGCCTTGGCAACATGAACCGTTCTAGACTGAACAGAGATGGAAGAGGACAAGAAAAAAATAAGTGTATTTTCGAACAAAAGGCCAAATCTTAACTCCAGCACAAAAGGAAAACACTTTTTCATTGAAGCCTGTGGGGGCTGGGCTGGCATGAATTTAGCTGAAGAAGTGTGTCTGGTCGTGAGTGAAAAACGAGGATGCCATGTGCTTGTGTGTCTCTGTGTGCAAGGAACTGCATCCAAACCTGCTGCCAGGGGATGGTGAGTTGCAAGGTTTCAAACCCAGCAAGGAGGAGAATGGGTCCAAGGCAAGAGGCACATTTCATTCCAGTTGACATCTTAAATATAGACTGTGTGGTCTGAGGTCAGCTTCCAGGCAGGAGAGAAATTCTAGGGATCTGCTTAGGTATGGAAATTAGAGGGGGCAGCAGTGGTATTAGCCAGATGTGTGTGATATTGACTTGCTGTTGAAAGCAGGATTTCTGCAGCAAAATAAATACATCCTCTTGGTTCTAACATTTTTTTTTTTAGTGGATTTGGGTGTTGTTGGTCAGGGGTTGTTCTGACCAGAAGGGGCTGTTGAGATGTGAGGTTCTCTGGTGGTTGTTGTGGGGTTGTTTCCACACCCCTTCAGTTCCCTCTGCCCCTCCCTGTCCTGTTTTGTACAAAGTGAGAGGCTGGGATTCCTTCCCTGGTGGCATGAGTTTGCACGTAGATCCTCAGCCTGTTTTGGGAGCAGCCTCTCAGAGAAGTCATCCCTTCTCGAGGAAGTGTGTGGGGGTTTATCGTGCAGGGAGGCAATGAGATCCACAATCCAGCCCACCCTGGTGCCTGATCACTCTCGTTTGCCAGCTTTGGCTGCAGTGCCTTGTGCTCCATGCAGGAATGCCACCCTGGTGAGGAGCTGCTGCTGGCATCAGCAGGTCTGGAAGGTGCCAGGCCTGACCCAGGAGCTGCAGTGGCCTGGAGCACTGTCACAGCCCCTGAGCAGGGGACACTGTGGCTGCAAGCTCGTTCCTGCACTGCACAGAAGCCACCTTTCTGGGGCAGTTCTAACAGCAGACTCAGTTTTCTCTCCCCATGTTCCTGATCTGCAGTGAGATCCAATTGACAGCTCACATGCAGCTTCCATCTGCTTTTCTCCCTTTCTCTCCCCAAAGGGGAGGAAGCGGTTGTGTGAGAAGCCAGCACTGCTGGTGAGGCCCAGTGTGTCCTCTCGTGTTCCCTTGCAGCCACCTCTGCCTCCAGGGAGGAAAAAAGGGTGGAAAAGGCCTGCCAGGGGCTGGAGGATGTGAGTTGGGCTGCAGTGTCCAAGAGCTGGTCCTGTATGGGTGCTGAGAATGGATGAATTTGGTGGAGACAGAGGAGGATCATAGAGATCTAGAAATGTGAGCTCTGCTGTGAAATGGTTTTGTTAGTACCTGACTAGTCATGTCTCAGCAACCTGGCCACTGGTAGCTGATACTGTTCCAGCCTAATATTATTCATGAGGCAGTTTTTCTATTTATGTTAATCACAGATACATTTGCATGTTAATGGCAGTGTTTGTCTCAAAGCTAATATTTTCATGGGAAGAGAGGGGAGGTGTTTGAACAGGCTTTTGGAATGGGTCAGGGGAGGCTGAGTGGGGAGAGTCAAGTGGAAATTTTTGGCCTTGTGTTCCAGGATTAGGCAGAAGGCAGTTCCTTCACAAGTGTCAACTGGATGGGTTTCCTAGGAGTGCTCATGGTAGGGAAAGTGGAGCAATTAAAGAGTGTGAGATGCCAAACTGAATTGCAGGGGAATATTCAGCAGGGGCAGGAGCAGCCCTCTCAAAGGTGTGTGGACAGAGAGGTGGCTTTTCCAGAGGGCAAGGGTACAACAACTCCCTCAGCCCAACTCGCCTCCTTGGCAGCCCAGTTTTGACTCAGCTTCCGCAGGCTTGTAGATTAGCTCCCCACTGACTCCATGCTTCCCCTGCTGAAGTATTTAATGTGATTTCTGATGGTAAGCAGAATCTAGAGATCCCTCCCTCCTGCAAACCAGCAGCCTTTTCTTGCTCAAGGCTTCAGACTGCTGATGTGTGGAGTAATATTTAGGATCTGAAGGGACTGTAAATTCCAGTGTCAATGTGTGGTTTGTAGGGAGGATCAGGCACTGAATATATATTTTTTTTTAATGCAGTCTCTTGCAAGTGGAACTAGGCTGGGTTCTGCTTTCAGGGAGCTGGAAACCCTCCTGGAGCCCATGGAAGTGGGGTGGTAGCACCGATGGTGATGGGACATCGAGGGATCTTTGGCAGAATGAATGATGGTGGCCTGGCTTTGCAGACAGGCCTGGCTTTGCAGACAGTGCTCTGGGTGCTGTCCTGCATCCCTGTGCTGGCAATGGGTCACTGGCCCTGCCCAGGTGCCCGGGGCCTTCCAGGCTGACGCTTCTGAGCACCCTGAGCACTTTCTCACACCATGTCCTGTGTCTCAGCAGGCACAGCTGACTTGGTGTGAGAAGTGCCCAAAGGGACCCGAGCCTGTCTGTGTGAGCTTGCTGTTAACTAAAGCAGGAAATGTGGAAGTGAGAAAACCTGCTGAGAGTGACAGGCCCCTCTGCACCTCTGTGGACATCTCTTGGCAGATCCTTGGGTAGCTCTGTCCAGCTCAGAGTTTTAGGAGCCCAGAGAACCCATGAAAGATGTGGTGAGCAGAATCCTGTCACAGCATCCCGGGAGTAGCTGCAGAGTTAGTGTGCAAGAGATAAGGGCTCTTCAGGAAGAAAGTTTATTTTCCCCAGATATTTGTTTACACAATTAGGCTTAGAGCACAGTGATTCTTCTAAACCTTTTCCTGTGTTTCTGACCAGGACTTTGCAAAGAGAATGGAACTGACTACGCACTCTACCTCCAAAACACCTGGTTGTGAAAGGCAGGAATCATCTTTTCCAAAAGACATAGCTGACTTCTTCAGCTCCCTCCTTTCCAGAGCCAGTACAGCTTCCCAGGTTCCTGCTGCTGGGGAAGTAAGAATGAGAGGAATGTTCTCAGAGCTTAGAGACATGAAGAGCTCCGGGACAGAGCAGAGGAGCAGACTGTCCTGTACCTGTAGCCCCAGTCCAGGCAGGACATAAGAGGCTGCCTGAGTGCTGCTTCATGCTTGAGAGTAGAGAAGGAGCACAAGTGGCTTCTGCTGAGCAAACACCCACATCCTTGTAAAGCAGAGCAGCAGTGGGGATTGCCCCTGGGTTGGAGTTGGAGTCAGGCATCTTCAGGCTCCACAGTTACAGGATGCTTCTGTCTCTGGAAGCTGCTGCCTCTTGGTACCTGAGCTGCTAAAAGATGAACAATGTTGCTGCCTTTGCTGTAGGGAAGAGTAGGACCAGAGGACTCTAGGTGGGGATTCATGGCACTTTTTCACATTGGTGCTGGTGGACATAGGTGTTGCTGGCCTTTACAAATCCCTGATCTGGCGTGATAACTGTACCTCCTTGTGTGAGGAGTGTCTCTCCTTTAGCCCCACTAAATGGTGTGTCTTTGTCCAGTTCTCATTTTCAGCTTCTCCTCCCATGCACTGGGGTTTTTGAGTGTGCTTTGCCTGAGTTTTGCCATTCCTGAGCACTGGAATATGGGACTCGAGGATGGGCTTTGTGTGCTTCATGTAGCCATAACTCTGCTCCCGTCCTGAGTTTTCTTAGGTTGATGGCTGATGCTCCTGAGGCAAGGATAGTGCACGTGGGCATAGTACCAATGCATTGAAGCTTTTAGTGGAATAAATTGCTTATTCCTAACTGCTGACTTCAGAGTTTTGTGAGCTAAACCTGGCCCAAATTATCTTGGAGTGAGTCTTGTATGACTTGCAAAGTAGCAGACTGGAGCAGCAGGTGGAATTGGGTATCTGTGTTTGAGGCTTTGGTGACTGAGCCTTCAAATCTGTTAGAAATAGATTATAGAGGTTATAGAGTCTGGTCTCTCTGGTTATAGAGCTGCTTTTGGGGCTTGATGTCAGTCCATGGGGGAGAGTGAAAGCTGAGGGGAGCTTCCCTACCACAACAGAGCCAGCTGCCTTTGCCAGGAGCAGTGAAGTTTACCTGCATTCTTCCTGGCCTCACTACATTTGTTAAATTACCTGTTGGTCCCACGTTTGGCTTTGGTGCAGCATTCTTGGTTCAAAACCTGGGCAATAAGGAGCTTTCATGATCTCTTAGAGATACCTAGTGCTTGTGTGCTGTTTATGGAAGGTTTTTTTCCCCTAGCAAGAGGTGTGAGGACAGATGTGATGTGCTTACCTGCAGCAACTTCTTGGAGATGGGATGGAAGAACAGGATAATTATGTTGCTGTGGTTTGGATTGTCCTGAGGAGCTGGCCTAAGGGTGTTGTGTACCATGGAGCCACACTGGGGTGGAGGGGAGAGAGACAGTCCCTGCACCCACCTTTGGGTGCAGCTCATGGAGAGCTGAAGCAGCTTTGGAGTACCCTGAGCCAGGCACAAGAATGTGGAGGCAGAAAAATGGGCCTCTCTGGCCACAACAATGCACCTGCAGCCCCAGCACAGCAGGGTAGACAGGGATATTCATCAGCCAGCCAGGGGGACTCGTCCTGCCTTTGCTTGGGATGTGAAATGCCACTGTGGATAGGAGGGGGATGAGTGAGGGGGTCAGATGCATTCTGAGTCTATTCTCCAGTGCTTTGCCTACCCTCATCTGAAACAACTCAAGTGACAGAGCTCCAGGCACTTCCCTGGGGAGATCATTCCACAGTCTAAATCTCTTTCTGCTAGGAAATGTTTCTTGATAACCAGCCAGATTTTTCCTTTGCTTATTCTTAGCATCAGAGCACCCAAAGATGATCCCTCTTCTTCCTGGAGGGGCTACAACTCCTCCCCCTCCTCCCTTGGCTCCAGCGTTCGTCTGAGATGTTGAGTCATATCTTGACTAAGAATGTCAGGGTCTGGCTTTTTCTCTGTGCTTTTTGTCTGGCTCCTCAAGCTGGCCCTTGCAGAAGGCGTGATGCTCTGCTGGGCTCTGTGTTGCCCTTGCTGTGCATGGGTACGTTGGTGTTTGTGTGCATCATACAGCACACAAGGCCAGGCCTCTCCTGCCATAGCTTCCTGATTTGTGAATCTGGATCATGGAGCTTTTGTGTAAGCCTAAAATCCCAAATACTCTTCTTCTTTCCTTGCTTCTTTTCTTCTTTTCATCAGTAATCATGCTGGTCCTTGCCTCTCTCCCGATCCTTGTGTTTAGGACTGTTTCTGCCACAGAAAATACCAGCTTTCCTTTTGCTCTCCCATTGTGTTTCACCTTGTTCAACACCTGTGTCAAGCCCTGTTGATTCACTGAGACCCTTTTCCAGCTCTTAATAGACTTTAGATGTGGCCTGCAGGTCCTTTCATGTTGTTTCTTTGTCTTTTTTTCCCCTGGAGCTTTAGACACATCCAAATTATGTAACATTTGTGTTGATGTTCATCTGCAAGTGCCTGTCTAACTTGACACTCGCTGTATCTGCTGCAGGTTGTGCATTCCTCACATACTGTGCCAGAGACTCTGCCATCAAAGCCCAGACAGCACTGCATGAGCAGAAGACTTTGCCAGGGGTAAGTCCCAGTGAATTGTCTGGAGTTGATGCCATGGGCAGGATGGTGGGGAATTTTCAGGGGAGGGAGCAAGGGTGAGAAGTGGCTTAGATCAATTTTCCTGCTTGTGGAAGAGAAGGGTGTTTCAGGGTTAGAGCAGGGATATGGGAGTGGAAGCACAGCACTGTTCTTCAGAGCTGCTGCTTTTTTTCTCTGTTTGTTTGCTGCTCTTTGCTCTCTGTGGTGTGACAGGGCACCTTCAGCTTTCTGTCCCTGTCACTAGGGAGCTGTGGGCTTTGGGGTGAAGTGTGTGGGTGCACAGTGGGCATTGCTGAAAAACTCACACAACATAAGATACTGGAGCCTTCTTCCAGGTGTGCAGAACCTCCTGGTGCATCCAATTCTACTCTGCCATTGCCCTGCAGGGTGCCTGGATGGAGCTCTGATGCAGTGGCTGAGTTGGATCAGCCTCTCAAAAATAAAAAAATACACTTGCCACATGCCATTGTTTGGAAGAGAAATGGGTTATTTAGGTGGGAGAAGGACTGCTGGTCTATTCCTGGGTCCTGCTCACTCCACAGCTGATCTTGAGAGCACAGTTCAGAGGGATTTGAGGGGGGCTGGGCACTGTGGAACAGGTTCCTCCTTGCCTGGCAGTCCTCTGCCTCCCTGGGACCTGCTGGAGAGCTGAAAGGAGTTCTGGATTGTTGCCCTTCCCATTTTGGTCTGATTTAAGAGATTTGACTGGGCAGTTCCCTTGCTGTACTGGGGGGGTTGATCAAGCACATTGAAAGGATTCGTTTGGAGGTGAGTAGGAGGAGGAGTTGGGTACTTATAGATAGAAGCTCACAGGAGGCCCTGAGTGCTCAAGGCAACAGAATAATTAATGTAAACCAGGGGTCTCTGGAGGGTGGTTAGGAATTCTTAACCATAACATTTTTTCTTTAACCCATACAGGTCCAAAGAGCTTCCCTCACCTCTCCCAGCTGCCCTCAAGACCTACACACACACACATCCTTTTCTGTATTTGTTTACCTGTGCTTTTTTGGCATGGCATCTGAGTACTGGAAAATGCATGTGACTTCATTATCATTTAACTGGGTCCTTACCTCAGGACAGCCAGGGGGAACAGTGCAGATAACCAGCACAGCTCTGCCTGAGATATTTTTGTGTGATGGGAAATGGTTGGGTTTTTGAACTTAAGCAATGTAACCTTTTGTGTTGGTCCAGGGCAGAGCTGACAGTGTCTATAAGAACAAGTCAAAGGATGGAGGAGCAGCTGAGAGGAGTCATGGTACAGTGCTGTTAATGCAGTGGGGAAGTCAGATGTGCCTCTGAAAAATTATTCATGGGAGGCTTGGTGGATTCAAGGCAATCTCAGCTTTGCTACAGTTCTACATCAGGGATTTGTTGCATGTTTCACTATGTTCTCTACTGTCTGTGCTCTCAGGGGTTGTAGAGAGCTGCATGGAGCAGTGTTTAAAGCAGCAATTTATCTATGATGTGCTGATCTAAAGGCTTTTTATGTTAAGGGAGGTGTAAGACACTGCCTGGGAACAGTAAGAAATCTGTGGTAGGTGAGTACTTTTGAACATACTTGTCTGGAGACAGTTAATGAGCAGTGTGGTGTAATTATGTTTCAGGATTAGGATGAAGATGAGCTGTGCTGCATTTGGAGCTATTTTCAGGCTGCCAATATACCACTTGATCACATTTAGTTTCTCTTTTGTTCAGTCCCTCAGTGACCAAGAAGGCACAATTCTCTCTCGTTGGTCGTGTGGAGATGGTTCCTTGGCCTGGACATGGGCTGGGTGAGCTGAGGTGGCTTTCAGCCATGGTTTGCTGGGGTCACCTGTCCTTGTGGACAACACTTTGGAAATTAATCACAGACAGGAGAGCCAGGCAATTGCTTCCCTATTTTGGGAACAAGAATGTAAAATTTCATCTCTGTATATTCACATCTGGATCATCTTCTGATGATCTCTGGGGCAAAGCCTTTCCCCAGGAGTTTAGTCAGGGCCCCAGCGTAGGGAAGAGCACAGAATTTACTGACCACACCACTGAGATTTCAGTCAGTGGGCCACAGTCTGGTAAACACCTGATTTCTTGTGCTTTTTACCCATATCCTGTCTCTGGATTGCACGTGGCAGGAGAGGAAAGAAAGCTGAAGGGTTATGAAGTGTAGGGTGACACAAACTGTCACCTGAATGCATGACCAAGCCTCAGCAGGTTTACAGACAGCAGGGGATCAAACTGGCAGAGGAAGGATCTTGTTGCTGTCGTAGCACCAAGCAGTTGCAGATGCCACAAGAACCAAAGGACCTTCCTTTGCTGGTCTCAATGCAGAGAGCTGTGGTTGAACTCAACAGTTCATGAACCTGAATAGAGACAGATGACTTTCTGGGTCTAGGCTGAGGATTTGGTAAGGACAGAGTTGTGGAAGTGCTTTGGTATGGTTTCTGAGATAGTCGTAGGCTGTGATCAGGCAGCTGGAGCAGGACTTCTGGGTTCTCTTCCAGCCTGTCACTGGGTAGGTCTGGGCCCACAGAGGTGTTGCTGAGGTCCTCCAGGTGTGATGCCAGCAATGTCAGCCCACCTGCAGGGCCATGAGTGCAGTGTAGCTTACCTAAGGTTTTATATATAGTTATATTTATATTTTAGGTTTTCCACATAAGTCAGTAGGAATCACTGCTGTCTGTATTTATTCTTGTGGCATTTGGGGCAAGTTCTCTTTGTATGAGGTCAAAATTCTGTTTTGTTTCTGAATTGAGTGCTGTTGGATGTATGGTAACTGAATGGAATTTAAACTCTAAAAAGCTTTTTTTTTTTTTTTTGACAGGCTCATCTTTTTCTGAGGTAGACAGAATTTTGGCTTTTACATTCTTTTATATGGGCCAGTGTGCTCAGGGTGTAAAGCAACAAGACTATCATAGGATCATCAGATTGGGAAAGATCTCTGAGGTCATTGAATCCAACCATTAACCCAGCACTGCCAAGTGCACTAAACCATGTCCTTAAATGCCACATCCACACATCTGATGGTGACTCAACCAGTCTCACCTGTACAGCTGCATATTGTATTATCTAACACACCTGTGCTGCCCTCAGAGCTGGGGAATTGTTGAAATCAGGCTTTAAGGCTTTTTCCTAAATTTGGTGTCCTCTTCAGCTGCCAGCCAGCCCAGCAGTGCAGTGTTTCACCTTCTCCCCACTCCCTGGCACACTCCTCCCTGCCTCAGTGAAATGATATTACATCTCAATAACCCGTGCCTTTGATTCGTGATTGTGCCTTCACTTTGCTGAGTTCTGAAAGGAGTTGGAGAGGTTATTAATGACACACAGTGATCACACAGCAAGTTAAAGCCTCTTGCTAAGTGAAATTTGAGGGAAAAGCATCCAGCTTTTCAATATTTCGCAGAAACGCTTTATGTCTCTTTTCATTTGCAGCCAGACAGTTGCAAATTACATAAAATTGCTCCTGAAGAAGAAGAGGAAGAAGAATAGAGGGAGGAAGTGGAGGGGGGGAGGTTTAAAAAAGTAATTCTTTTGGCAAGGTACAGTTACAGTTTTATTTCTATGCAGAACAAAGAAAGGCCTGCTGAAAGGTAGGCAAGTAAGTGGCAGGAATTGGTATTGATCCAAGCTGGGAATACGGGCAGTTTAAGAGCAGTGATGAGGGTACTGAAATGTGGCTACATCACAGGGAGAACTCATGGATGCAGGGACACAGGAATGGAAAATTACAGAGAGCAGCAGCATGAGAGCAGACAGAGACTCTGGGAATGCACCAGGGGTTGAGATGCTGCAGCACTAATTCAGGTGGTTGGGCACCAGCATTGTGCAGAGACCCAGCAGAGCTGGAGCAGAGGGCATCCCTGTGGGCAGGCTGTGTCCTGTGCTGCCAGCAGCAAGGGCTCACCTGGGCCATCTGTCAGGATCCACAGCCCGTGGTGGTAGGAGGGAGCACAGGTGACTGGAGGGACTTTGGTGGAGAGGACAATGCATCTCATTCTTCCCTCCCCTCTCGTTTGTGCAATGCTGGTGTGGGGCCAGCCTGGACCAGTATTTCTGAAGGATTCAGGTGATCTGAATGTTTGGCTGAGGTTTGAAGCTGGGCCCCACTTGTTAATCTTTGCAGCTTGAACCCTTGAACAGGGCAGGGTGGAGAAGTTTTTCCCACATTCATCCTGCAGGTTTGATAGACAATACCAGCAAGTTCCTGAGAGCCACGCAGCATTATCAGCTAGAAGTACAGAGAGCATGCCAAGGCTATCTCATGGAAGTGGCAGCACCAGGACATGAAGGTGCTGAGCTAAAGCAGCCCCTGGGCAAGAAGCAGCAGAAGTGCCTGTTCAGTGCAGAGGGAATTGAAAATACTTGGTGCTGTTGTGGGTTTGACTTGAGGGGCTGAGAACTCTCAGTGAGGCAAAGCAGCTGCCCAGGGAGGTGCCTACAGTGAAGATCAAGCTGCCAAGGCAGACACTGCCTCTTGTTCCATGTGGAGTTGGAAGAACAGTGAAATTAAAGATCAACACCCGTTCCCACATGCTGACCAAGTGGACACACGCAGGCTCTGTCCTGTGCACAAGGGGTCTTCCTTTCTCCAGAGGAATTGCTGCCCTTTGCACAGCCGGGCCCTGGCATCTCCTGGCAGCACAAAGCTTTGACTTTTGCCTCCCAGAGCTGGGGTTTCCCTGGTGATCTCACTCACCTGTGCTAGTGAACTCACCTGTACTGCACACCAGCCCACACAGACCTTCCTCTTTGCTAAGGCGCCCCTCTCCTGAGTGAGGCTCCACGTTCCCTCCTCCATGGGGTCATTTGGGGTGTGTGCCTGCACACAAGTGTTTATGAACGTGGATATAGGTGGGATCGTAGGATAATTTATGGTGGAAGAGACCCATAAGTCTCTGCTTAAACCCCATTCAAAGCAGGGCTGACTACACCAGAGCACTGAGGGCCTTCTCCAAGTGAGATTTGACTGTCTCCAGGGCCACCCTGCAGTCACCTGGGGCCTCTTTTCTAGTCTGCCAGCAACCCTAAAGGGAAACAGCTTATCTCCTATCAGCCCAGAACTGGCTCAGGGGATTTATTTGCTGGGGCTTGGGCCCGTTTTGGGTGATTTTCCCGTGGGTGTGTCAGTATCGCCGGAGGTTTTGCTCCGCTCGGATTGTCAGTGTTAGTGGTTGCCAAGGGAACCACAGCAGCCGCTCCGTGTGCAGGCAGAGGGTCCCTGTGCCTGCCCCCCTCTGTTACATCAGCAGAGATGTCTTTACCTGGCACTGTCATTGCCCTGCCGTGGGGCAGGAGAAGGGCAGGGCTGCAGCAGCCCAGTGGCAGCCTGTGAGCCTGCCAGCACAGCCAGGAGAGGCTTGTGCAGGCTCTGCAGAGCTGCTGTGTCCATCAGCTCAGACACTGCTGCCCCAGGCTCTTCCCTTGCCTGGCTTTTTGGGGTCCTTGGAGGCTGCAGCTTGTGCACAGAGAAGCCCCTGAATGTGCTCACTAGACCAGTGGTGCAGCAGTGGGCACAGGGAAAGGCACAGGGTGCTGGGTGGCCTTTCCAGTGAGAAGATCAAAGCCAGCTGAGTGTGTGCTCCCAGCCTTTCCCTGTGCAGCTTTCTTGCACTTGCGCAGGGTAACTTGGTGACCCATCCCACAGCATCTTACTCCTGCTTTTTGCTGGCCTTAAGCCCTGAGCATTCCTTGGGCCTGCTAAGCACTTTCTGCTTCAGTGGGAATGACAAATGTGACAATCTTGGGCAAGTCTCTGAAGCAAGATGCTGAAGAAAGATGCTGCAGCTGACACAGGACTGTGGGTCTGAGCACTTAGCCATATCTGGGTCCTCAGGCCCGTGGCTTTCTAGAGGCCAGAACGATCTCTTGTGGTCTTGATGAACTTTCTAGAGGAGTTTCTGGGTTTTCAGTTTCATCAGTCCTTCAGCAATCTTCCTTGCTTGTGCAGAAAGATGTAGCTGAGCCATGCAGGCAGAAGCTGTGTGGTTTGTACTCTGGGATTCACATCCTACTTCTGCCACAGACTTTCTGCATGATCTTCATCACCACATGCCTCGATTCCTCCACCTGGAGCACACTGCTCATAATTATCCTTGTCTCCTCCATAGCTGGATTGAATGAGGTGAATTCATAAGCAGCCTGTAGAGCTGTGCCAGAACTTGGTACTAATGTTGCTGGTGTTTCTGTGTGAGACAAGCCCTCTTTCTCAGGGAAGGAGGGTTCTCCTGGACAGGACTAAGGCACACTGAGATGTCAGGGAAGATGCAAGTAGGATACTTGAGCACTGAGTCTGGTACCAATCCATCCCTGCTTGCATTCCCAATCAGAAACAGAATCCAAATGAACAAATTAGCATTTAGATTTATGTGCTCTGCCCAGTTAGAAGTGATTATGATCATTCAGGCAGGGCATTTTTAACTGGCCAGAGGAGGACAAGCCCACGATTTGTAAAGTGAAGAGCCTAGGATCTAATTCTGCCGGTGGCCTTTTGGTTCCTGACATCCCAGAGGAGCCAGCCTGCATTGTGTGTTTGATACACTCTGCTTCTGACCCTCTTAACACTGTGAGGTTCCCCTGCATTGCACCTAAGGGGCTATTTTACATCACTTACTTGTAATTAATAGAGAGGCTTGCCCTGCTGTCCCAGGGGGCTTTTTCCTTCTATGCAGCTTTTGCAATTTGAAAGCTGAAGAAGGGGGATCTGGGAGTCTTCTCCTTGAAGAACAGGGCTACCTGATTGCTGAGCTGACTGACAGCTCGTGCTGGGCACTGATGAAACACAGGGAGCCAGTTCCCCTCCAGAAGTCTTTGTTTGGGGTGTGGTGAGAGAAGTGGTGCATTTTGGCCTTGGTGAAACCAATAGCAAAGCTTCCTCTGACTTTAGGGGTGCCAGGATGTTTCCTTAGATCCTTGATCTCAAGAGTGCTACAGAGGTGGGGAGCATTTCCTCAAAAGCAGAGGGGAAGCCCAAGCAGAGCGGGGTTCCCTGCTTCTCTGTGCTGCCCAGATCCTGGGATTGGGGTGGGATGTGATCCAGACACTTTCAGCAAGGCCTTGCCTCTTCCCTGGAAGTCCCTGGGCTCCTCTGGGCTGCAGTGACCCTCCCTGAGGGTGTCTCTGTTGTCAGAAGGCTGCACAGGACGTGGCTGCTGTGCTTTGTGTGACATTCCTGAGGTCAGGGTGGCCTCAGCCCCATCTGGCTGCCCCGTTGGTTCCCACCAGGAGCCCCCCAGAAAGCCAACAAAAGCTGCAGGCTCGTCAGAGGGACAGTGGTGCAGGCAGAGAAACATTGTCTGAGAGAGCTGAGAGCAGGGCAGGCACAGCTGTGCTGGGGAAGTTGTGTATCCTGCCAGGGGGGAAATGTGAGCGAGAAGCTGGAGCAGGGCAGTAGGAGCTTTGCTGCCCATCTGGTGCCCACTGCTGCTCCAGAGGATTTCCTGAGTGCAGTGGGTCATGGAGCTGACAGCCCTTGCAGTGTCATCAGCAGCGGGTAAGGAGGACCCTGACGTGTGAGGGTGAGGGGCTGGGGCAGGGGACATTTGGCCCGTGGTGTCCTGACAGCATGTGCTAAATGTTAATGTGATATTCTTAAGAAATGAAGACTAATAATGCTCAGCTGAATAATTTAGCAGGGAAGATGAAGCTCAGCTTGTGAGGCAGGTGCGGGCTCATGAATCATTTGCTCGAATTCTCCATCCTACACGTGTGCTCACCTCTGTGTTCCTGGGTGGTAAAAGGCTCCATGTCTCTGCATGTGCATCTTCTCCACTCTGGGAATTTAAGGCAGGCACATCCTGGTTGCTGGATTCTGGGCCCAGCTGGGTATATACAAATACAGTTTTCTTATTCAGGTGTGCTCTCTGATTACTGTGCAGCCCCAGGTGATGACTGGAGGCCAGGAGAATTTGTAGTTCCAGAATTTGCTGTGTAAGCCAGAAGTGGGTCCTCCCTGCTGCCCTGTTCCTCTCTTTCTCCCTGAAATGGGAGAGGTAAAACTTGACCATCCCTACTGTGTGTTCCTGTAGGGGACAGAGCTCTTTGTTTGATGCCCATATACAAAGTTTAGCATCCCCAGGGACAGTTATCAAGGCCTTGAGACCTATGTGGTTGAGTTAAAGCTGCTGGGGATTCCCTCTGCTTGAGAGGCCTTTGATAATTTGTTCATCTTTGGTGGCAACATGAGACTTAGAAGGATGAAAGTGGTGGTGTTCTTCATGGAAGCCTCTTTGTGCAAGGAGGACCGTGGCTCCCTCTGCCCCAGCTGGGAGATCTCCTGGTTCAGGAAGAAGCTTGCAGACAATCCTGCTGCTCCTCTCCAAGCCTCAGCATCTGGACAAATTTCTTGTATCTTGTTTTCTTCTCTTTACCCATATCTTACAGAGCAGACAAAGACCAGCCCAGAGACCCCACCTCAGGTTGGTGGATGTCTCTCAAAGTCACTGGAGCTGGCAAGGCTCTGGAAGTGGGCAGCCCTTGACCCAGGGCTTGGTCTGACATGGGCAGGGGCAAAGTCTCCCTGTGCCCACCCCAGGTGCTGTTTCAGGTGGGCAAGAGAGGAGCTGTGGCCGTAGCTGGGGGGTGCAGGGCAGCCCTGCTTGCTCTTGCAGCCCCAGCCGGGAGCTGCCTCTGGGTGTGCACCAGCACTAACCCACATCCTGCACTGGCACTGCCACCTCACTGCCAGGGCCGTGCTGTGGGCCTGCTGTGGGCACGTCACCCCGCTGGCTCAGTGGCCCTGTGGGATGCACTCGCCCAGGGTGGCAGGTTCGGTGGGGTCACCACCCCTGGGGTCACGTCCCTGGGAGGGGGGAAAGGATAGGGATGGACAGATGGGGAGAGGGGGCCCCTTCCCCAGAGATCATATCAAAATGTCTCTTTTGTGCAAAGCAGAGGGAATGCCCCCAAGAGCTGGTTTCCATGGCAACTGCAAATGTCAGGTTCCATGTGGTGAATAACCGTTTCCATGACAACACCTCCTTTATCCTAGGTGCTGGGAGCTGGAGTGACAGCCCTGTTGGGGGAGGGGACAGGGAGATGGCCTCAGGTACTTAACCTCCCCCTCGCCTCCCCCCATCCTTCCCGGCTCAGCCCTCAGCCCCTGCAGCCCTGGGAGGGTGGTGCTGGATGTGTGTGCGCTGCATTTCCACAGCATCCCTGCCGCCCCTCCTGCCCCCAAACGGCTCTGGGGCTTTGGCTTCCTCACAGAAGCTGAGATCCGAGTCTGTCCCTCCATCTCCCTCCCCGTCAGTTCAGTTAGTTTAGCCCTGGTTTTGCATCCTGGGTAGAAACAAAACTGTTCCTTGGTGCTGGGGGAATCCATGTCCTGGATGTGACGTGGCCAGCTGCCTCTCCCGGCTCTGCACGGAGCCCTCTCTACTGAGCACACATCTGGGCTGCCTGCCCTCTCCCACTCAGCCTGCTCCCACAGCTCTGCCAGCCTCAGCTCACACAGGCAGCGTGCCAGGGACCGTGAGCAGTGACAGCAGCCTCTCAGCAAGGAAATTGGAGCCTTTGTGGAGCAATCTCTGACCACAGGCTCCTGAATCCTTGCCCCACATCCCACTCAGCTCAGGAAAGAGGTGCCGGGCCCTCGGCAGCTCCTGGGGGGAGCAGCAGCGCCGAGGCTGGCGAGTTCCATGCTGGGAGTGCTGGGCCCACATGGCAGCAGCAGCAGGACAGCAGGAGCTCTGCAGATCCCTGCAGCTGATCAAGAGTGGAGAAAGGACCTGCAGCCTCTGCCTCTTCCCTAAATGATTCAGCAGGTCTTGGGGTTGTTGTCTGTCAAGGTGCAGCACGGCAGCAGCTTGGCCTCCCTTTGGGGAGCTGCCAGCCCATCCCCAGGGCCAATATCAGCAGCCCCATGAGCAGTCCTTGAGGCAGGGATGGCGTGGGCCTGCTTCCAGCCTCTGCTCGTCCTGCCTGGGGTCCATCAGGCAGAGGAAGCCAGCTTCACGTCCCCCAGCTGCCAGGCTGTGTGCCATGCTGTGCCAGCCTGTCACCTCCTGGTTGGCATCTCTGTCCTGTGGACTGCAAAGCCACCTCACGGATTTCCTCCAGCTGTTGGGGATGTGGGCTCTGCCTCTGGTTTCTGGCCAGTCTGGCTCAGTCACCACTTGGAGACTGACAGCCCTCCACATATTGCATGCTGGCTTCTAAACACATTTCAGTTGGTGACTTTTATGGCTTGATTTCATTTTCTGTTTTGTTGCTGTTTTTCCTCAGGGGTTTCCTAAGAGAGGGGGCAGACTATGCCTGGACCTGCAGCTCGTGTGCAGGCCTTCCCTGCGATATTCTGGTTGTTTTTTGCTATGAATGTCACTGATTCAGGTCACTGTCAGCCTCTGTGAATGATGCTGAGAGACATGGAGTGAGATGTGCTGTGAATGTGGAAATCTGCCCTGTGCACCATTCCTCGGAGGATATTCTGGTGCAGTTGGATCCTGCTAGCTGGGAAAGGAGGCTACAGCTTGTCAGCTGCCTCTCTGGGCAGCACAGGACACACAGACCTGCCAGCAGATGAGTTCTGCCCTGCTTTTCAAACCAGACAGTTAAAGCTGTGGGTTCCTTAATGCAGCTCCTTCTGTCTTACCTGGAGAGTCCCCATACCATGTGAGCTAAGCTACCCTTCAGGCTTGTTTGTGCTTGGATTATTGCTGATGACACTAATGGCTGCAAGAGAGGGAAAAATCTCTTCTGCACACCCAAAAGAGAGGAGTTTTGCCACTTTCAACCTGAGCATTGCCCCTGAGGGCCAGAGATGAGAGATGCTGCTGGAGAGCAGCTCTGCCCTTCTCTAGAGCTACTCTGGTGCACAGAGCTGTCTGCATGAGGGCTGGGGAAGGGGAAACACGGCAGGCCTGCTTGCTGTGCTGCTTCTAGCCAGGTTCAGAGGCAGTGTCTCTTCCCTGCTGCAAGGACAGTAAGTGGCTCGATTAGGTGACGTGGCCATGCCTGCACTGAGTCAGGGCAGACACAGGAAGAGCTTCCAGGCACAGTCTCACCTCAGGCCACCCTGACCACTGCTCAGGCTCCAGTCACATGGTGATGAGCTGCTTCCTCAGAGTCCTTTCTGTGCTGCTTGCAGCAGCTGAGGAGGCAGAGCTTTGTGCATGGTGGGCATTTCCAGGAGAGCTGCTCTCTGGGGCGAGCAGCTGAGCAGGGAACAGCGCCAGGTTCCCTTTGGAAAAAATTATCCCTTCTTCAAGGGTACTGCTTGCCATCACAGTGTCTTGGTTTCCCTTCTGCCCCTCTCCTGCTGCCCTGTTGACAGTGCCTTCAGCAGCGTGTGCTGGGCACGGGGCCAAGCAATAACCTCTGCATTTCTGTTCCTTGCAGATGGCGCGCCCGATCCAGGTGAAGCCTGCGGACAGCGAGAGCCGTGGAGGTAGTTGTCATCTCTCCTTGTTTCTCCTTTGGTGGCCCTGTGCTTGTGAGGGGGACCAGGAAATGACACACAGTGTCCTGACTCTGCCTTCCTCTCTATGAGGAGGAGTCTGTGTGTGGCAGAGATCTGGGGGGCAGGAGGGCAGTGTAGGGACACGGCTGGACACAGCAGCAGCTGACAGCACACCAGGTCCTGAGGGTGATGATGGGGCTGCCCCCTGCACTCTCTTTCCCAGCTGTTTGAGGGTGCCATCAGCCTGGCAGTGGCTGCCCCAGGACATCACTGAAGCAGACCTGTGTGGCACTGGGGCTCCTGAAGCCTCTGGGAGGAGGTTCCTTCATTCCTACTCTTGATCAGCCCAAAAAGAGCCAGATCCCTGCAGCAGCACTGGCTTTTTAATGTGTTCAGCTCACTGGTCTGCAGCTGATTCTCCTGTCTGCAGCTCCCTCCACTGCCTCCCCCATCTCTGCTGAGCTGTCTCAGCCCTGCCACTCTCAGTCCTGCAGCAGCCCCCAGCACATTGTCAAGGCCAAAATGCTGTTGCAGAAAAGATCACATGATGGGGAAATAATGTCTGAAGGGAAAGGATCCTGAGATGGAGGTGCTGTCAGCCTGCAGGGGACCAGCTTGGTCAGAGCAGAGAAGTTCAGAGCTGGAAGGTTGGGAACAAGAGGATCTGGTAATTTAATGGGGAGCTCTCAGCAGCTCAAATGCCTCCTCCAGGTGGAGAAGGTTTGCAACTTCAGCCCTTTCCAAATCCGTTAACTCATTTTGCTTCTTTTCCTTGCCTTTCTGATCTATTTCTTTTCCTTTTCTCTCCATTCCTACATCTGCCTCTCCATGCCCTGTGCTCCTGGTGCTGCCCCTGAAAGCAGTTTAGTAGAGGCCAGGGGAGGGTTTGTGTGCTGCTGTTTGTGCTGTGGGACAGCATGTCCTGCATGCTTTATTTAGGTTTGGAAGGCTTTTGTTTTATATTTCCAAACAGTTTGTAGTGACTGTCAGTTATTGCACTGTCAAGAACATGAGATATATTTGATAATATTTTATTATGAATGTGTGTATTTATGGTTGTGTGATACTCCTTTAAAAAAAAAAAAAGTCTGTTTAAGTCAGATAGAATCTGTAACTTTTGGTTATTTACTTGTGGGATAATACACCTAAATTTTACTCAGGTCTGGGCATTTTACTTCAGCCCCTTGGTTTAGGGTTGAATTTAAGGTCCTTATCTGTGCTAGACATATAAACAATAGACAACAGACAATAAAAAGAGACCAGAATCTTCAGGGTGTTTCACTCTCACTGTTGAAAATGATGTTATGACTGGGTGAGAGATCCTTTAGAGATGCCTGCAGTGGGTGGTGTGGGGAGGGCTGGCTTCTCACTGAGACCTCACATTGCCTCTGGATTCAACCATTAGGTGGTCAGCCCTTCCCCTACCACACTGATTTAAAAAAAAATAGTTTATGTGTCTGATGAGTGCAGCTCTGGAGTCTCTGGTGTCTAATCAGGGCTGAAGCCATCTCTGCATCTCTCTTTTGCTGGTGGGGCACTGCTGGGGGCTCTTCTGTTCACACCCACCTGATATTAAGTGTTGGGATGTGACATCTCTGATGCCTCTGTCGAATCGAGCTGGAACAGCTCAGCAGGTTAAAAACCAGGGTGCTGATTTAGAAACAAGCTTTTGGCCAAGGCACTGGACTCTGAAATCTCTGAGTTTATGAAAAGTGCCACATTCCCTAATGGTTGCAAATGTCAGAACATCAACTCTGCTTCCCATGGACAAGAGCAGAAATCTTTGGAGTCTGAACACCTGCAGCCTGGGCACCTCCCTCCAGGCTCCCTGCAGAGCTCAAGAACAAGCAGCTCCCACAGGATCCATGACAAACTGGATTTTTTCCTGAGGCAGGAGCAGCATCAAGACAGCACCCTGTGTTTGTCTGAGACAGGTTGCTCTTCTGAAATGTTTCTGTTGTGATGCTCCACTTGTCAGAGAAGTGGCTGAACAACTTTGCAGATATGAGAAGAGCAACATCCCTATAGCAATCCTTGTCCCTGGCAGGGACAGCTCCACGCTGGCAGGGCTAGAAAGATTTGGGGCAGGGCTGAAGTGTATGGCTTAGGAATTTATCAAGGAATAGCTGCATGCATCAGTGAGGCACTGCTCTGCATTATTCCTGAAGGGAGCCTCTTTTGTGCTCACCAGGGACTGACATCTCTCAGGTGAAGCACCCTGAATTAAGAACATGGAGTTAGAGCACCAGAATTTGTCTCTTGGTCTGAGAGTTGCTCAGTTTTCTGCCAAAGGGGCAGTTTTGGCCCAGCCCTGCAGGGGCTGTGCGGGAATATCTGGATGCTCAGTGTTCCTGCACCCTGCAGAAGAAATTCACTATGAAAAAGTTGCTGCCTGCATTGGTTCAGAGTGGGACTCGTGATTCTGGGCCAGACACTGTCAGCTTTCCCCTGCTCTCTGCTGGGAGCCTGGAGTGCCAGGAGGAGAGGGGCAGAGCAGTTTATGTGCTTGTCTGGAGCACTGGGCTGCAGTGATGGGCCATGACAGGAAACCCAAGCCGTTGAGCACTGCCCGGGGACAAGGAAGCTCTCTCTGCTTCCCGGGGAGATTTGCTGCATCCCATCCCCAGCCAGGAGCTGCCTTCCTTCTCTCCCTGATGCTGGCTGCTGCCTGCTGCTGGCCAGGTGACCTGAATTCACTGTGTCCAGTGCTTGTGTGCTCTCTCTTGGCCACAGCATCCAGCCTCAACCCCGCCTTGTTCCCGTGGTCCCTTCATCAACAACTGCTCAGTGCTGGCCTCCTCCTGCTGCCTGCCTGGCTGACGGTGCCCAGAGCATGTTTCCATGGGAACTCGACAGTCAGAGATCAGAGTGAATTTCCCTGCTTGCTGGACAGCACGGGAAATTGCCAATCAGAGGGTGAAAAGCAGGAGCTGTAGAGAAAGTGAAGGGGAAAACAGCAGGAGGGGAGGGTGTGCTGTGCTGAGGAGGGGAGAGGAGAGCTCCAGTGCTGCAGGAATCCCTGCTGGGGAGCTGGAGAATGATGGAGCTGATGGCCTGAGAATGCCAGAGGGTTTGGGATCGATGGTTTTAGGATCACAGCTCAGGTGGAAGGGTTTGATAGCAGATCAGGTGAAAGGGTTTGCAGCGTTCCAGCCCGGCTGGGGAGGGATGAGTCAGCCTGGATATCGTGGGAGAACAGCCCTGTTTGGAAGCTGACGGAATCCAGAGGATCCCTGATCATGGGTTGGGCTCCAGCATGCAGAGAGGTAGAGGTCAGCATTCAGAGCTCCCCAGCTGCTGCAGAGGCATCCAGAGGGAACAGGCTGGATCATTTCCCTACGTGGGATCTTCGGAACCAGGCTGTATGAAGCAGGATTCACTGTGAAAAAAATCTTATGTTGCCAGTGATTTCATTCCCTTTTACTATTGCTCTTCTTGGTATTCAGAAAAGATTCCAAACCCATATGTGTGTATTTATATTTGCCTTTATAGCTTAAGTCCCTAAGGTGTCACAGTTTTAACATGTGCTACATAGCCAGGAACACTGGCTATTTTTTTCCTTCCAAATTCCAAAAAGGAAAGCTGAAATTCCCATGTGAAGGCAGGACTTCCAAAAGGTTCTGTTAGTGAGCCCTGTCAGACAACAGAAAACCTGTAAAGCTGCAGGGATGGAGCAGTCACTGTTTCAATGGACTTTTCCCACAGGGCAGGGTAAAGAAAAATGCTTTTGATTCGACAGAAATGGTGTGAGGAAAAAACCACAGAAATTACCCAGGAAATCTGAGGGCTCTCTGAAGGAGAAGATAATGAGTAACTCGTAATTGGATGTTGATTTGATTGCAAGGTGTAGGATAACTGGTTTTCCCAGACATCCCAACACCCCCTGCCCCAGCCAGCCAGGGGTCCCTGAAGAGAAAGGCAAGACCATCAGATGCATTTCTGGCTGTCAAATCTTAGCCCCCAGTTATTTGCTTGCCAGTTCAAAGAACAGAGGATTATTTCACAGCACACAAAGTCAGTGCAAGTGTTTCCCAGTGTACTCCCCCTGTGTTGATGATTTTTTTAAGGAGCTCCCCGTGTTTGTCACCCAAAGGCTGCAGCATGCTGCACCTGTCTGAATAAAGGCCTGGCTGCAGCTGCAATGGAGACTCAGGGTAGAGGAAGGAGGAGCCCTACAGACCTCCAGTGTCCCCTGCCCTGGGCAAACTGGGCTCACATCTCACACCAGGTGATGTCAGTCAGAGCACAGAGCTGCTGCTCCTTTAGTTTTCCTGCTCCTCTTCACTGCCCAGTACATCTGTTCCTGTCCAGTCCCTTTTTTTTCACCCCCTCTCTTCCAATCAGATTTTTCACCTTCTCTCTGTGCTGTTTTCTGGTTGGTTTGCCCTCCAGCACTCCTGAGCTGGCCCTTGTGGGGGCAGGTGCTGTCTCCCTGCTCAGAAGGCAGCTGAGCAGCACCTGCTCTATGAACTCCAGTGCCTTGGCTGGGGATTATTGGGCATCACCAACTTGAATGGACTCGACCAGCTGAAATAATGTCTCCAAAGGAAGCCATTGCCATGCAGGTGCAGGGAGAAATGTAGGAAGAATCACAAGGAAAACAGAAGGGGATGAAACTCCCATGGGTGTAGTTACCCAGGTATTCATGAAAATGGGGAAGCTGGGAAACCTGGCCTTCAAAAAAAATATGCAAAGCCATATATTTCAGCCACTTCTAGTTACATAAATCAGGAGTATCTGCCTGGGAGTGGGTTAGGAGCCTGGGCTGAAGCACTTCTGACACTTCATGTGTGTGGCACATGTCTGCCTGGGGCTACAGGGGAGCTGTGCCTGGCTGAGTCTGTGCTGGGGCTCTGGGGCAGGGTGAGGTGACTCCCTGTGGTGTCTGCACATTCCTCTTGCTCACTAAGGAGTTTCATTCTGGAAGGCATCCCTGGGGGTGGGAATGCACAAGTGTGTTCCAGGCTGTGTGAGCCTTTGTGCTCACCCATTAGTGCTGCTTGTGTGCATCTGCTTTTCTGTGAAGGAGCCATGGCACGAGTAGGCCCTGCCTGTGTGTGCTGCTGAGTGCATCTGTACCTGCCTGAGCAGCAGGGAGGGTGCCTCCCCTCCTTACCTGGGTGGGGAAGCATCCCCTGAGCCAGGAGGAGCAAGGCAGGGGCTGGGGCGAGCCTTGGTGACAGTGTGAATGTGTCATGTGCCATCCTTGCCTGGCATCCATCCACAGCACCCCCCTGGAGCCGCTGTGCTGCTGTAGCTCCAAGACCTGTTGTTTTTCAGGTCACTGCACTCTCAAGCAGAGAGCAGCTCCCTTGCAATCGCCCCTGACGTGCGTCACATTGCATTGGGTTGTTCGGAGCCAGCCCCTCTGATCCTGTCGCTCACAATAAGGAATCCTCTGGCACTGCTGCTCCACAGCCACGTCCCGACACGTTCCCTCCTGTGGGTCGTGTCTCCCCACACGGATCTGGGGCAGGGGGGAGGGTTGGCTCTGTCTCCTGGCAAAAGCAGAGCTTGGGCTGGCGTTTCAGCTGGGATTTCAGTGTTTGCTGTTTTACTGCTGTTCGCAACAGCCTGGGAGGATGCTGCCCCAAACACTGCTGTGCTTGTGCTTGGTTGAACAGCATCAGGCATGGGGTGGGCTCCTGGGGGTGCTGAGAGGGGAGAGAGTGGGAAAAGGCACTCTGCACCTTCCTTGCCTCCACACTTACCAATCCCAACAAAACCATAATCCTCACTTCCCTCTTTGAGGAGGAACCCAGAAAGAGTCTGAGCTCAAAGTCCTGGGTGTGTTGGCCACTCTTCCAGCTCCCTGCCAGTGTGACACGGGTACACAATGCCACTGGAGAGAGGGGAGCAGGGACCGTGGAGCTGATGGTTTGGCCTTGACCCAGCTGTCTGGTGTTTGGGTGATCCTGCAGTGAGGCAGATTGGGACCCAGGATGACAGGGTTTATCCCAGGCCTCGGGAGACAGCTGGTTAGACTGGAGTGGGGAAGAGCAAATAGAAGTCAAAATGCTTGGTTACATGGCAGCTAACGAAATGGTGGTCTTGGAGAGAAGGAAAAGGAAACAGAAGTCAAAGGTCCTGGAATATATCATCCTGGCTGGGTTGGGGTGCTGTATTACCTAAGGCACCTGTTGGATTTCACCTGCTGATCAATAGAAATGGGATTGCACAGACAGCTTTTCTTGTAATTTCTTTTGGATTATTCGAAGGAAAAGGCTAATGAATGAAAGGACATTAGTAATCCTTTGTTTTCCATTGGGGAGGGTAGGACAGGGGAAGCCACAGAAACCCTTGAAGGTGTGAGGAGCTTGGGCAGACCCTGCATTTTCACCCCTGGAAGCATTTCAGCCCACAGCAAATCATTTCCATGCCAGGCATGTTTTTAACACCAGGCTGTTTTGTGTGTTCCTCTCCTCCTGCTCTGGACTGCAAGCCTCATAGAAGGTTGATGTTTCTGTGTTTGCCCCTAGGGGACAGGAAGCTCTTTGTGGGCATGTTAAATAAGCAGCAGTCTGAGGATGACGTGCTCCGGCTCTTTGAACCGTTTGGGGTCATTGATGAATGCACGGTGCTCCGTGGACCTGATGGGAACAGCAAAGGTGTGAACCCTCTGTGTGTGTGCCCTTTGTCCCTGCCCTGGGTAGTGCTCAGCAGCCTCACCTTCCCACGGGGGCACTCATTCCCCTCCCTGTATTTATGGGAACCCATAAAACAGCCAGGAATAGGGAGCAGGGCAGGAAGAGTCCTGTGCTGCCAGGAGGGGCTGGGGAAGGTGGGCAGAGTCTGAGGGAGCAGGAGGGGAAGCAGAGCATGATGAGCTGCTGAGCTATCAGGATCACTGGTGAGCCTGTTCTGTCCAGCTGGGGCTGCAGGTTGAAGTGTTTGTACCCACAGTGAGGAGTCCACAGAGAATTTGGGGAAGAGGTGACCAGGGGCAAGGGTGGAGATGGTGTCATCGTCTGTAGAGTGTATCATTGAAGTAATAATCTGAGACCCTTCCTCTTTTTTCCAGGATAGAGGACTTGGGATGAGTCATCCTTTTTGTTCCCTGCTTCCTTGGGGTGGCTTTCCTTTGCCTTACCTGAGATACAGACACTGTCTCTTGCGTGATGGCACTTTCACAGCAGTCCTGTCACTGCAATCTCCTGTGCTCTTTCTGTCCCTTTCCAGGCTGTGCTTTTGTAAAGTTCTCATCTCACACAGAGGCTCAGGCAGCAATCCACGCACTCCATGGCAGCCAGACAATGCCCGTGAGTATAAGGCCAGGGGACCTACCCTCCTCCTAATCCTGTCCCATCTCCCTGTTGCAGGCACCTCCCCACACTCCAAAAAACCACGACAGGTTCCACAGCAGCGTCCAGCTGGTGTGCTTGGGAGGTGTGTGGGGGTGTGTGCACACCTGTGCTCCACTCGTAGTGACCATCCTGTCCCCTGGGCTGCTGGCTGTGGCTGTCCAGACTGGGAGTGACAGCACTCACAGCTATAAAAGCTAAATAAAAGAGAGCCAAAAATCAGGCCATGATTTTGTCTTGGAAACAGCTACCTGGAGTAGTTCAGAACTGAGCAGGGTGGAAGCTGACAGTTCAGCCATGTGGGTGGTCAGGGTTTCAGTGTCTGGGCACTCCTTGGCTTCTCTTATTTAGGCAGTAGAGGAGGCCCCTGGGGCGGGCTGGGTGTGGGTGGGAGCCCTTTGTGCCTGTGTGGGGTTGTGTGGCTGCAGCTGGGCCGTCCTGTGCAAGAGGAGCTGCAGCTGTGGCCTCATCTCTGGCAATCTCCAGCCTGAATTTGGGGCACTTCGTGGACAGGACAGTGCACTGCTGCAGCCAGGGAATTCCCAGCTGCCAGGAGCTGCTCTGCCTGTCCAGCCAAGCTCGTGGTGGTGCTTGTGGCCATCGATGCCCTGGGTGTTCCTGGCTGCCCCATCACCTGGTGAGTGCAGCCAGGGATTGTGCATCCACATAGACAGCTGTGTGAGGCTCAGGTGTGAGGGGAAGGATGTGAGAGGGAAGGGCACAGCCCAGGTTCCAGGCAGCTCCCCAGCACTTCCACGCCAATATTTGCTCTTCTGCTCCTCTTCCCACTCCTCTCTGCTGCCTGTCCTGCCCCGTCCTCCCTTGCCTGACCGCTGACTCTCTGGCTGTCCCACGCCTCTTCTCTCCTGCCTCCTCTCTGTCTCCTCTCTCTGTGCCTAGGGTGCCTCCTCCAGTCTAGTGGTGAAGTTTGCTGACACAGATAAGGAGAGGACCCTGCGCCGTATGCAGCAAATGGTGGGGCAGCTGGGCATTTTCACTCCATCTCTCTCCCTGCCGTTCAGCCCATACAGCGCCTATGCGCAGGCTGTGAGTATCCCGCGGGGGTGGGTGGGCAGCGCTGCCCTGCTGGCCCCGGGCAGCCCTGGGGCACCTCAGACCGAGCTGGGGAGAGCTCCCCAGCACCTGGCAGCGCTCCTGGCTCGTGTCTCCCCTCAGCTGCCTTGTCTTGCACAGTTTTTGTGCGTTTTTCTCCTGGAAATGGGGTGGCAGGGGAGAGCTGGGGCCTCCTCAGAGTGAGCCTGGGATTCCTCTGATGTGGAGGTGTTGGGAGCAGGTCAGTCATGACCCACTACCTTACTGTCTTCTCATGAGGAGAGCTCAGAGCGCTGGTTCCTGGGTGATGTCTGACACACCTACAATACCAACTTGTGAGCCCTTCTCTGCCTCTGTGACACAAATGTGTCTCTCTGGTTTTGGAGCAGCAGGAGAGCTCTGGGACCCAGCTTCACGAGTTCACTTCTCTGCTGAAATTCCCAGGAGGGCCCTGTTTCCCCCAGTGCTGTCCTTGGCTCCCAGGTTCTCTCACTTGGCCAGTGGGACTGTGGAGTTTGCAAGGTGCTGGGGAGGGAGCAGTGGGTAGCAGAGAGCCAGAGGTGTTTCAGCAGCCTGGCTGTGCTTTGGGTTTTAGTGAGAACCTCCTTGCCTTGGAGCCATGGTGGCAATTGCCATTGATATTCCAGGTAGGTCCCAAACTCTACAAGTCCCAGATCAACTGTGGTGGAGCATTGTTTGAGCCTCCTTGGTGACTGTCATTTTCAGGTCTCTGCTGCCAAGTGTAACCCCCCATGGGAGGCTCAGAAATTGCTCAAGGCACTGGAGATTCTTGTGTCAACAGAGAAGTCAAAAGTAGATACTGTTACTGAAAGTAATTTTCTAGGGGGGAGTGCAAATAAACCTGTTCTTCTTGTATATGTGGACACCTCTTCTCTGGCTTCAGCAGCTCCTTGATGTGCCTTCCTTTCATTCAGGTGGCAGAGAAGGAGCTGCTTTTCAATTGTTGCCTGTTTCCTCAAAGATTCCCCAGAAACTGCCAAATGCATTTCAAGTGTGTGGCAAGACTATGGATGAGAAAAAAAGGAAATGCATATGTGGCTTTATAACTTTGGGGAAATTTGCAAGCCAAACATAGAATTGATCCACCACAGATCATTTGAAGAACCTTTTGTGACCAGGCACCACCTTTTGCCAGGATCCTTCTTTTCTGTCCAGCCCAGGAGCCAGCTGCACCTGAGGTCAAAAGTTGTAGCCAGCCATGAGATGATCACCCTGGTGTGTCTCTTGCTGTCCTAGAGATGGCCCTGACTTGGGCACAGTGTGGTGGTGAAGGCAGGGGTGGAGCACACAGTGAGGTTATGGTGGCAGGAGGTGCTTTATCAGCTTGAGGCCCTGGCTGTGTGAGGAGGAAGAGCAGCAAGAGCTTCCAGACTCAGCCTTTTGATCTTCAGGAGCCCCTGCTGGTGACAAGAAGGTAGTCAGGTCTAAGCTGTGCCTCCTTGCTTGTCTGCATCTTCTTTCTCCTCAGTTGTGTCTCTTACTGTGTTGCTCTCTCTCTGATTCTTCACTGGCCTTCCTGCTCTGTGCCTTTGTTTTGGCTTTCTCCTTGACTCAAGACTCAGCCTGTCTCCCACTTTTTTGGGATTTTTTCCTTCCTTTCCTTTTACTTTCCACTGGGTTTGGTTCTCCTGTTTTTTCCCTGAGGCCTCACTGACCTCACACCTGACTCTATCTTCTCTCGTGCCATCCCCGTCTTTGGTCTCCCTTCTGGAGGAGAGATCCCAGCCAGTCCACACACACCCAGTGCCACCATCAGAGGGAGAGGGAATCAGCCCTTTGGAATGCCATCTAACATCTCTGCAAGTGGGGCAAAAGAGAGGGACTTCCATGCTGAATCTCCTTATGGTTCCTCAAAATGTTCTGCCATGGGCAGCCCTTGGGAGCTGGGACCTCTGGTAAGCCAGGGCTCAGGGGAAGCCCAGAATCCCTCCTGCCTTCCTGATTCTGGGCTTGGAGGGGCAAATGCTGCAGCCAAGGTCCCCCAGGGCTGGGAGATGCAGCTGACCATTGTGGATTCTGATGATTCTTACCATTCTGACCATTGTGGATGTGGCTGAACCAGCCTGACAGGAGCGAGTGCTGCTGGGGTGAACTGGTGCATCAGTGGCTCACAGGTTCTTGTAGCCAGAATTTGATACACAGCAGCTTCCTCTCCCTGTCCCCACGGGGTTTGCTGAGTTACCAAGCCAAAGTGGACCCAGGGGTTTAGGAAGAAGTTTGGAGCCTGGGTTGTTTTTGTTTTGTTTTCAGTTGTCTGTTTTAAATTTATATTAATGACTTTCTTCTTCAAAAACTATCTCAAATTAAACATGAAATAATCATACACTAAGTTCAGTCTAAAGTTATTCAGATCTATGCAAATATGCAAAATAAGCTACTAAAAATGTCAAACAGTGCATTTTAGCTGAAACTATGAAAAAGTCTCATCTGGGAGGTACAACTGGCTGAGCATCTGAAAGCAGTTTATTTCAGTGCTTAAATCAGGTTTTGTTCCCAGGTGCTTCTGCAAAATGAGTTCATTTTATTCAACAAGTTAGTTCAGGTGGACTCAGGGAAATGTTTGGGAGCTGAAAAAAAATTATCAATAAAAAAGAGGCCTGAAGTCTTAAAAAAGCAGCTAGAGCAATTTACTAAGTGCTTATAATGCTTGAATATTTCTTGTATATCGTAAATCAATTAGTTCCAAACACAAAACATAATTTGTTCACACCTCCCCCCTTTTTATTTTTGCTCTTATGGTTCATTATGGTAATTTTATGTAAGTGATGAGAACAGATCCAGAGTGCAGTTTGGTGCTCAGGTAGCCAGATTGGAGGCCTTGGTCCAGCCAGAGCCCGGCACAGAACAGGCATTGATGAAAAAGAGAAGGTCAATATTCACACAGTGGGTAGGAAAGGTGTTGGTTCCTGCACCCTGGATGGGGACAGGGGCAGGAACACGTGGGGGTCGTGCACAGAGGCTCAGCAGGGCCCTGTGACCCCAGGGAGGCCAGATTTCACTGCAGCCCAGAGACAGGAGTGAGTCCAGCCCCAGGGGAGCCAGGGATGGGGTGGTGGTGAACAGAGAGGGGATACCAGGGCTTGTCCTTTCTGGAATGACACAGGAGTGTCATTCCCCTGTGCTGTCAGTCCCCCTGCCCCAGAGCCCCACATTGGGATGGGCCTGGGAGCACTCAGCCATCCCCAAAAAGGGCTTGAGCCAATTTCACCCCCTGGCTGTGCTTGTTCCAGCTTACAGAGGCAGCCCTGCTGTGAAATTCCTCTTCTTTTTGTGCAAAAGCCACGACCAGCTTCTGTGTGGAGGAATTTGGGAGGTTTAGCTAGCCACAAACTTTTCACAGTTACCAGATCCTTCAGCTGAGTCCTGGGCCAAACTGCCTTACTGTATTCAGCCCTTGGTGAGGAGCTGGGTTCCTGGAGAGCTGTGTTTGTGCTGCAAAGCAGACAGTGGGATGTGGCAATATCAGGAAGATTTTTGTTGTCCCTGGGTTTTGCCTTGTGTCACCCCTCAGCTCCTCCTGAGGAACTCAGGTTTCCTAAGAGCCATGCCTGGGCCTCCCCTGCTCTTCTTGCTTGATGTGAAGACAAAGCTGATAAAGGGCTGGATAATTCAGAGCTAAGTCCAGAACTAAGTCTTTTTTGCCACTGCACTCTGGGGGCATCTTATGCTCCCACTGATGGTCAAATAGAACCACAAGGATTTTTTTCTTCTCTTAACCCTCCTCCCAACCCTTCCACCCTTCCTTTTGTGCTGTGCATCCCTGCCTTGGCAGCTGTGTCATGGCACCACGAGGAGCTGATGTCCCCTGGCCCCAGGGTGTAGGCCATGCCAGGGGACAGCCTGAGCTCAGGGGTTCACGGGCCAGAGCTCTGAGGGCAAAGCAGGCCACAGGAGCTGGGGCTGGGCACACAGCTGCTTGCACAGCAGAGTGCCCATGCCAGAGCGAGCCCTGCTTGTCTCCCAGCATGATCTGCTTGTGGAGGCTGGGCAAAAGCAGAGGGATTTGGGCCCTGTTCCTTGAGGCAAAGCTGATTATTTAATATCTGGCAGTGTCCTGGCAGAAGTGACCAGGGAGAGGGGCCTGACAGTGGCAGGGCCTGTGGGGAGATGGTGCAGCTGGGTGCCAGGAGCACAGCCCTGCTCTCTGCCCCTGCAGGAGCTCTGGGAGCCGAAGGGGCCTGCCCTGATGCCCTGTGCCCAGCTGGGTGAGCCACAGCCCCTCGAGGTGCTGGCCCATGGAGAGGGCGAGGCACGGGGGTGCCCAGCCGTGGCCCTGGGGTGTCCCCTGAGCTGTGTCCCCTGCCTGCAGGACAGGGAGCTGTGCCCAGCTCTCGGGGCTCTCACGGGTGGCCCCTGTCCCACCTCGGCAGGGGCAGCAGCTGTGTGAGTACGTGGCTGCAGGGACCTCGTGGGAGAGCAGCCACCACTGCCCCCCAGCAGCTCTGGCGGTGTCGGGGGAGCTCCAGGGCAGGTGGCAGGACCTGGGGGAGGTGACAGCCAGGCTGGTCTGCGCAGCCTCCCCCAGCTCTGCGGGGCCCTGGCAGCGGGAGGCCCTGACTGCACGGTCCTGCTTTGCAGCTGATGCAGCAGCAGACCACGGTTCTCTCCACCTCCCACGGCAGCTACCTGAGCCCGGGCGTCGCCTTCTCCCCGTGCCACATCCAGCAGATCGGCGCCGTCAGTCTCAACGGGCTGCCAGCCACTCCCATCGCACCAGCGTCAGGTGAGGGCCGGGGAGCCTCCTGCCCCCTGCCCCAGCACTCGGGTAAAACAGGTCTGGGGAACCTCCTGCCCCCTGCCCCAGCACTCGGGTAAAACAGGTCTGCACCTCCGGGCTCAGCAGCTGCATTAGCTCGCTCCTTTCCAGCAGTGCAGCCTCTGAGCACAGCAGTCTCTGCTCTGCACAAATCCCTGCGACCCCCCTGACACCCTCACGTGTTCAGCACTCATCCTTGCCCTACGGCCGTGCATTTTTGCTGCAGTTTTAGTAAAGAAGGACTGGGTTCCCAGGATTGCACTGGGCTGTGGGATCAGCAGTGCTGTTCATGATCACCATCCCACAGCAGTAATGCACACTGGGATCAAACCCCTGTCAGAGCAGGCATGTGTCGTGCCAGGTGCTGTGCAAACCCAGATCAAGGATGTCCCCCCCAAAGCTCTGGCAGCACTCGGGACTGGCAGTTCTTCTCACACTCTTCCCACTAGTGCTGCCTCTTAATTTTGTGAGGCTCTAGCTCCAGTCTGTCATCTCCATGTGCCAAATAGAAGAGATAATGGCTTCATGCACAGCAGTCTTGCCAGGCAGGTGGAAGGGGGGAGCAGGGGCGCTGTGGGACCTTGACTTTCATGGGATGTCCTCTCTCCTTGTTCTCCAGGGCTACACTCACCACCTCTCCTGGGAACAGCGGCCGTGCCAGGCCTGGTGGCACCCATTTCCAATGGATTCACTGGAGTGGTACCATTCCCAAATGGGCATCCAACCTTGGAAACAGTTTACACCAATGGCCTTGTGCCATATTCAGGTATTGAGAGCAGTAAAAATAACCCCACCATGCAGAGACCTGAGGAACAGCAATTAGCTTCTCTGCTCTGGATTCCCCACACTTCTGTAGCTCCCTCCCAGCCAGGCACTGAGACTCACCTGGGGGCGAGGGTGGGGAACAACAACACTACACACATACACAGAGAATGCATGCGTGATTCCCTTTGCTGTGCTTCTGACTGTGTTTTTCTCTGCAGCCCAGAGCCCTTCAGTAGCAGAGACTTTGCACCCAGCCTTCACAGGAGTTCAGCAGTATGCAGGTACCAGCTTCCCTTGTCTCCCTCAGGCCCTTGTGTGGCTGACCAGATCCTCAGGTAAATGGTTTGTTCTGTCTCCTTGGGCTACAGCTGTGTATCCAACCACCACCATCACCCCCATTGCACAGAGCATCCCTCAGCAGCCTCCCATCCTGCAGCAGCAGCAGCGAGAAGGTGAGGAGCAGAGTGGGAATGGGGGTGTCCAGTGGTGTGGGTGGGATTTGTGGAGCTCATCTTCTGCACCACAGGGCCAATGGAGAGGAGATAGCACTAATCTAATAATGTCCAATGATCTTCCATACTGAGCTGGGGTATGGAAACAAGGACATGTCTGCAGTGAGTGGAGTGGGGAGGATCACAGGATGTTCCCTGACCTCACATCTGGCCAGGTGCTGCCAGGTGCAAAGGGGCAGTAGGCCCTGGAACACCTTTCACACCAAAGGGGATGAGAGCCAGCACCTTCCCTATGCAAGGAGCACCTAGCTGATTTCCTTCCAACTCACCCCTCTTTGCTGGTGCCAGAACCACAATGGAACCAGTCAAACCAGCCTCTCCAATGTACTCTCCTCTCCTTCAGCCTTCATAGCCTACTGAATTTATTTCCAACTTACTTCAAAAGTGGCTTGAGTAGAATTTGGAGGCAAAGGAATTCTGTCTCTGCACCTGATTCGTAGAGCAAGTGTCAGCAAGGGAGCAGCTTCTTGTGCTCCTAAGGAGCAAGTGAAGGAGTGGACAGGACCAGGTCAGCCCATAAATTGGATGTGTGGCAATCCAGGAGGTTTCCAGTTAAGGCTCTGGACTGAAGGCAAAGCTGCAGGGAGTGCTACAGCAGCAGCTTTCACACAGCAGTGTCTGCTGCTCTCCTAGGACTGGGACAGCTGGGAGCTCAGCTGATTTCCTTCCAGTAAAACAGCACCCAGACACTCCCAGAGCTGGTTGTGTCCAGCACCCTGTGTAGGAACTAGGCAAGCTTTGAAAGAGAATCTGCTCTCCACAAACTCCAGTTTTGTATAGAGTCTCCCAGTTGCTCTTAGAGGGCCCTCAGATCCCTTCATGGACCAGTGACAGAGAGAAGCAGGGGGAGGTCAGAGCAGAAGGAGGCAGTGCTAGGGCTCTCCTCCAGTGCTGTGCTGTGAGTTGAGCCCATTTCTCTTCCCCTGCCCTTTGGGGGCTTTCTGTTTTGTCCTTCTCCATCACCCCCACACCTGCAGGTCCTGAAGGCTGCAATCTCTTCATCTACCATCTCCCCCAGGAGTTTGGAGACAACGAGCTGATGCAGATGTTCCTGCCCTTTGGCAATATCATCTCCTCAAAGGTGTTCATGGATCGTGCCACCAACCAGAGCAAGTGTTTTGGTAAGTGCAGGCAAGGGCAGCATGATCAGTAACAATGACACTCATGCTGGGCATGGCACCAACAGCGCCATTGTCATCCATCCTGTGTCCTCCCTTCAGGTTTTGTGAGCTTTGACAACCCATCCAGTGCACAGACTGCTATCCAGGCCATGAATGGCTTCCAGATTGGCATGAAACGCTTGAAGGTGCAGTTGAAACGGCCCAAGGATGCCAACCATCCCTACTGACAGCAGTGAGCAAGCAGGAGTCACTTCTGCAGCACAGGTAAACTGCCCCCAGCAGGGCACAGCTCTGGCCAGGGGTCCAGCTGCTCCCTGCACACAGCTGGTGGGGCAGAGGCCTCAGCTGAGCTGGGTGACCAGAGCAGGCCCGGAGATGATGGCCAGGTTCAAACAATCAGCAGGCAAATCTGTGGCATTGGGGCAAGCCCAAAGCCAAGCCAGAGTCAAGATCAGGGTCAGGTCTGGTGAAGGTGAACAGGGTCAGACAAAGTCCAGTGATTGCCAGGCAGATCTATAATGACAATAATAAACATCGAGGTGGGAAGCCAGTCCAGGGGTTGGAGCCCTCTGCAGGTAATGAGATCCATGGACAGGACAGTCCACGGACAGGTGGAGACTGGCACTTCCACACTGTGTATCAGACAGAGGCTGATGGCACAGAGCTGTGAGGAGACTCCTGGAGCCGTGGGCAGAGTGGACAGACAGTGCAGGTGGGGCTGGCCAGGTTCATCAAGGCCTGTGAGTGCCCTCGGGCTGACAGGCAGATGGTCTCAGTGGCCTGCTTGTGGTCTAAGCAAGGTTTTACTCTGCTGTCCAACTGCTCCCAAAAAGCTTTTGACTGCCTAAAAAGGTATTAAACCCCAGGAGTTTTCAGCTGTTACACGGGCCCTGAAGTTAGTCTGCAAAGAATGCTTTCTGGGGTAAGAAGAGATAATCCCACGATTCACAGGGATCACAGAAAAGCAGAGAAAAGGTGAGACCCTTGAAGGGCTGCTGTCCAAGAGCCAGCTCCTGCCAGCCTACAGATGGGGAGCAAGGGAGGGCTGATCTGATTTGGGTCAGAGTCCTCCACGTTTAAGCAGCAGCAGCAGCTCAAAGCCTGAGGCTTGCATAGATGTCCTCCTAATCTCCCAATTCCCTCCCTCCTCCATTTCTGTTCAGGTGAAGGGAAAGTCCAGAGGAAGAATTTCTGCTTCAGGTTGATTTTCAGAGAGGCCAGTAAATTTATCGACTCTTTTGACACCACCCCTTTCCTTCCTCGGCTTCCCACCTTACCCACCCCATCTTCCTCCTCCCCTCCTCTCCAAGACATGCAATTAAAGAGAAGGCTCAATGTCTGCCCAGGAGGAAGATTCTTGCCACGCCTGGACTCGCATATTTGCTGCTAATGTGGTGCAAAGCAAAGGGACCAGCAAACCAGCAGCCCCTGGGACACGGAGCTCTTCCTCTCGGGGTGTGGCTGGAGAACATGGACCAAGCAAACCCATGGTGTGTCTCTAGGTTACTGCAGTGATGTGTGGAAATTTACTTCCGTCCCTCCCTCCCTCCTGCTCTGTTTCTGGCCCTTTCATAGATAACTATAAATATATACAGTCTCTATTTTTTTTTTAAACTAGCTCACAGGACCAAACTTTTCCATTCAGAGACTGACTGCTTGCAAGAGGTATTGGAAATTAGGGGTTTGCCTTTGCAACAGTGTCTTCTCAGCACGCACTGCAGATAGGCTTGAACATTTTGGAGAGAGGGAGCTGGGGGTGGGTTGGGGAGAGAGAGAGAGAGAGAGAGCACATCTCTCTGCTCAACACGAGCAAGAAGAAGAATACATTCCTCCAGGATTAGGGCACAGTCAGCTGCTCAGCTTGAGTCACTCATCCACCTTAGCACCAGCCTGGTTAAGGATCTGGAGAGCTCTGTCTTACCTTTCCAAGGGCTTCTGCAGACAAAGCTCCTGGGATGTGGTGCCAGCCCTACCCTGAGCACTCTGTGATTAGGCTGAAAGCACAGCAAACCAGTCCCCTCACTTCGAGGAGCTGCACTGCCTCCCCACACATGGCACAGATCCGCGTTTCACAGCTCTCCATGGCAACAGCATTTTCTTGATGAAGGCAGGAGAAGATGAGAGAGGGTGAGCAGATGCACTCTCCAGCACAGCTAGAGAAGGCTCCCAGGGGCTGCACACTGCCTCCCTGTGTCGGATACCAGCACTGGGGAGGGGGCAGTTCTCGTTCCAGGTGACACAGGACGTTTTCTCCCTCTGAATTCAGCAGGAGGACTCTCCTCATGCACCTGCTGCAAAGCTTTCCCCCGCAGACAGATGCAAGGAAAATAGGATGAAAGAGGGTTCAATTCTGGGATTTTCCCCCCAGCACCCCCTCCAAGAGACAGATTATACATTATGCAGCATATACATATATATATACACATATATATATGTAGGGACAGCTCTATACACTATATACACAAACTCTAAAGCACAGAATGTAGTTCAGACCTGGATTTAAAAAAGATCCCCTGGGAGTGGGGTGTGTGTGTCATCCTGACAAGGCACATCCCTTGAACAGTTTGGAACAGTCTCTTCAAGTTTTTACAAAAATAAGGAAAGGAAAGCAAGGCAGAAAAGACCAACAAACCCCAGAGTGATTAGGAATGAACGATTTCAATATTCCAGAGTTTGATAAGGTACCACAAACATTGGTGTGTGTGTGAGGGTGTGTGAGCACACTGAAATAGGGACAAGAGAGTTGGTGGGGCAAAGTTGGTGCAATGATACTGAAGTGAGCTATGGGGATTTTGGAGAATCTCGGCCAACTCTCATTCTCCTCCAGTTTGCCCTTTGTTCAGGTGTTTGTGGCACAGTCCTTTAAGTACCTTCAGATCTCCTCAACCACCCTTCTGTGTCTGACGCTGAGAGTTTATGAGAGGTGAATGAAGCTGTGAGAGTCTGTGTGTTTCTATAGTCCATGTTTACTTATTGTAAATACCATTTTTATACTTAACATCTATTATGTATGTGATTTGTATAATGTACTTTATTTCTGCTACAAGTAATTTCATGAAGTTTAAACTTAGTCTAATTTTGAACAAAACAAAAAAAAAAAAGAAAAAATATGAACAAATGCAAAATGGGAAAAAAAGGACTTTGGGAATCCTAGGCCAAGCTGGTTTAAAACAAGCATTTACAGTTTCTTCCATCACAGTTACTGATGTGACTGTACAATGTTACAGGTGCGATACAAGCTTTGTCAATGTCAATTCCTCACTCTGGTCAAAAAAAAATCCTAAATTTATTTAATAAAAGTTTTACTTGCTAAGTAACTGGGACTCTACTTCATGTTGTTAGCTGCTTCTAGGTAATGCTTACACTTGAAGACATTGCCAAAGCCCTGGGCTAATTTAACAGGTCACATGGGGTCAGCAAACAGGCCTTGGCTCACAGAATCCAGGGGACCAATATTTCTTCACAGAGGAAGCATCAATACATAATACCAACACATTAAAAACTTGTTTAATTAAAATAGAGATAAAAATTCTACTTAGGGGAAGCAAGGGGGTTCATGGAATCCAAAATGAAGTAGTGGAGGAGGATATCCCAGGAATGTACGGACAGACAGGGGTTAAAGCTGGGGCTGAGAAAAGGCTGGATGCAGTCAGAGCAGACAGGTGAGGCTGGAGGAGGAGGGGAGATGGGAGGAGGGCTAAGGCAGAGTGAACATGGGAACGATCTCTGATGGTTCAGCAGCAGAACCATGGCTGGAGCAGGATGAGAGACCATGAGTCACGTTAGGAAAAGGAGACTTTGCCACCAGTGCTGCCCTGCTCCTGCTTGACGCCAGTGGTTGAGTGGGATGCTTCGTGGGATGGCAGGAATGTGATTAGAAGGGACATAGGATGAGACTGGGCGTCCCTCAGGGACTGCTGTAGTTATAGAAAGTCCGTAGCACCTGGTTCCCGCTGCTGGGGAACAGAGCCCAGAGGCAGCAGAGCTGCCGCAGCCACCGCGGGTAGAAAATCTCGTCTGCCCTCGCCGCTCCGCCCCGGACGATGGCGAGCGCGGCCTCGGGGGCAGGGGAGGCGCTGATGTGCACTTTGCCCCTGCAGGGAACGGGCACAGCTCACTCAGAGCCAGGCAGGCCCTGCTGGGGTCTGAGCTGGGCACACCGACCCCACAGGGCTCTGCCTGCTCCTGTTCCATAAGGAACAACCCCTGTGCCCAGGCAGGTGCACACACCCTCTTAGACAGAGTTGCTGTGCGTTTCTTTGCGTGCTTTCAAGCAGAGATGCATTCCTGCAGACTAACACTTACCTGGTGTACTCCAGTGCTGACTCAGTGTCGATCAGGCCCAGGATGCACAGGGTGACAGACACATTTCTCTTCTGCATGATGAGCTCATGGCGCAGCGAGCTGAAGAATCCATCCAGGGCAAACTTGGTGGCAGAGTAAGAAGTGGTGAAGGGAGTGGGCATTTTCCCTGGAAAGGGAAAAGAGAGAATGGAAAACACCAGGAAACTGGGTGTAAGGAGGATCCATGGAGAGGGAATCTGGGAAAGATGCAGGCTTTGTCATACTGTATCCACTCATGTTCTGTTCAGGTGAGTCTCCCTTTATATAAATATATAAATATGCATAAGAATATGTATTACTATATTATTATGTATTTATTATAACATTATTATATACTATGAAAAGTTTGAAAATGTGTTTAGGAGTTGAACAACAGAGAAATATGAACAGCATATATGAACAGTGCTGGGAATCATTGTTTCCACAAGGTCAGCACTTACTCCAGGTAAAGCCACCAACCTGTGAGGGAAGAAACAACCACCAGAGCACCACTGTTCTTCTCCAGGGTGGGAAGAGCCGCTGTTGCAAGAGTCACATAACTCAAAAAATTCACCTGGAATGATAAATGTAGACATGGAAGAAGCAAGAGGGTTTGAAAACATGAGCCAAGAAAGTAAGAGAGTGGTCAGAAATGGAAAGGAGCATGGTTTGGAATTGCCTTTTCAAACATCAAGTGAGAAAAATCATCTCTAAAGATGGGGACAAACATTGCATGCATGAGTCTTTCAGATTCCAGAAAAAGCAGTGAAGAAGATCCAGAGCAAAGGTTATTCCTGGGCTTTAACATACAGATTTCCTGACAAGATACAATTAGCTGTCCCTGCTTTTTCTTTATGCTATTCTTTATTCTGCAATCCCTGCCAAAGACACCAGGGTCTCAGTTTGCTCCCCTTCTAAGTTTCTCTTGACTGAGCTCAGACTACAATGAGGCACAAAATTCAGCATTAAATTATATGAATTTCTTACCTATGTTCCTAAGTTCCCACTCTCCAGCAAAAAGCCTCCTTCCAAAATGAAATGAAAACTAGTATGACCCACCTGAATGAAGAAGACTGAATCAAGAAAACAGCTCTTCATTTCCATGGCCCCAAAACCAGGCACCAGGGTGATTCTACAGGAAAACTCTACATCTGTGAACAGAGACTCCAATGGCAGACACCATTTCAAACAACTTTGTGTTCTGCAATTGTGCACATGCCATAGACCAGTAGAAGTGCTGGCTGCTCACTTACAGACCTTCCTGAACTAAACACAACTGCCTGGAACTGCCCATCAATCCTAAACTCCTGGGCTAAAGGGATGTAAGAAGGACAGAAGGAAGAAGTCTGAAGTTCTTCCCAAACATTCCTCTTCACAAATGTACAACATCTGAGCAAAACACCTCTCTAGCAACAAAGCCTCCAGACTGCTTGACTTCAAACAGGAATGAAGTAAAAGGATTGTTCTCAACCATTGCCCCAGACTTGGATTGGCCTTGGAGCTTCCCCAGCTGTGCCAGGAGGTGCCAGGCTCACCAGTTGCAGGTGAGCTGGGAAGCCTCACCTGCAGGAGCCAGCGGGTGTACTCCACATCTCCGGTCCACTCCTGGAAGCGGTTGGTGCCGATGTGGTTCAACACCAGGTAATCCAGGCCCCCTTGGACAGCAGAAAAAGCAGTCACACAAGGGCCCCTCCCCTGACCACCAACCAGGGAGGTCAGAAATGCCAGGAGGGCTGAACCACTCCCTCAGAAGGCTGGGAAGTGCTTTACCATGAATTCAGATTAAATATGCCCATCTGGAAGCAGCTCTGACTGCTCCTCAGGAGTGGAACTGAAAGGAAAACTCTTTGACTTTGACAACAACTCCCTGAAATGATGTTTCAGCATGATTCAGCCTCAGAACTTAGTTCTGGTGGAACATCTATGGCCTTAACACCTTCTCAGTTCAGGGAACTGAAGCAGGAAGCTCCTACTAGAATGAGAACTGTGCACACACCTGAAAGCCAAAGAGATGCTCAGGATGCTTACCCAGCTTTTGGACAGCAAACTGAACCACCTTTTCAGGCTCTGAAGGGGAAGACATATCTGCAGGGATATAAAATACTTTCTTTGCTCCGAGTGTCAGGCATTTCTCCATCACCTTGAAAAAGAAGACACCCCAAAGATTAATCTATTTGGAAAAAGATTAGGGGAAAAGGGCACCATAAAGCACATACTACAGACAGTGAGAGTCAGTTCTGGACAGAGACACACTTTAATTAATTTACTGCTGTTTGGGCCATGGAGAGCTCATTCTGCATCCAGACTTTGAATCTGCATCCTGCAAAGAAGTTACCTCTATTTAACTGTCTGCCTAAACTGTCTGCCTGCTTTGGGACAGGATCAAGCTTCACTGGAAAAAAACCCCAATCTTCTTCAGGGGAAATCTTCTGGAACAAGGGTTATGCTTTACATTAAGTTCTTCTCTTTTTTCTAGAATAACTGGAAAATAATCAATCTTTCATAATTCCTTTGCTATGTTGAGTGTATGAATGTGCCTGGCAATGATATGCAGTTTCAGCTATTTGCTGAAATAATGCCTTCCAGCCATTAGGAGCTATTACTATGCTCACTGTCCCCAACTCACCTTTTGCACCATTTCACAGTGAAGAACTTTCCTTGGAAGTCACACATCCCCACAATTAAAGAGTTACCCTTTCTAAATATTGTCCCATTTCATAAAGCACAGATGAAGAAGTCTTGTCTGTTTGATTTGGTAAAAAGCATTTAACCTACAGAAAGCCTTGAGTTTTTAACAAAACAGCTACAAATAGAACAATCTGGACTCTGAAAAGCTGCACAATATTGCACAGGAATTGTAGTTCATGGAGTACCTCAAACTGAAAAGGACCCATAAGGATCATCAAATCCAAACCCCTGCTCCTCACAGGACTCCCTCAAACCAAACCATATCATTAAGGACGTGGCCCAGGTGTTCCTGAACTCTGACAAGCTTGGTGCCATGACCACTTCTCCTTGGGGAGCTCACTCCAGTGACTGATCACCCTCTCAGTGGAGAACATTTCCTAATGTCCAACCTGAACTTTCCCTGATGCAGCTTCACACCATCCCCTCATATAAATAAACATTCAGGCAGTTAAAAGCTGAGGCACTGCATTTGCATCTTCTTCTGGATTTATGCTTAACAGTTCCAAAGGAAAATCTATCATGCTGACAACTAATTTTTTTGCTGGTTTGGTAAAAGCCTGAATCTCTCATGTCTTCCCCCGTACAAGGATGAGGTTCTTACCTTCTGCAGCACAGCTTCTCTTCTGGCAGTCAACACAATTTCAGAACCAAATCTGGCATAGTGATATGCTATCTGCTCTCCAATCCCAGCACTGGCTCCAGTCACGAGAACACGGGCACCAGACAGGCTCTCTTTTTTATGGGAAAGAGAATAAAAGATACAGAAGTAAGTGAAGAAAGCAGCAGAGCTTTAAAGAAGAAAGATGCACCTAAGTGTTCAAAATTCTCGGTGCTTCTCCAAAACTAGAAGAGGCAGGACTGATGATGCAATGACATGATGATGCCAGCTAGCTGTGTCACAGGGCCTTTGCCTGGGTTGCTAGACCAAAATCTTTCAAGAACCAAGTTGTTTTTCACCTTCTAAGAAGCTGTACAACATAAACCAGAAACCAGGCTATGTGCCTTCTGCATATCATTTACTCTTTGCCATCAGCCTGGAGACACATCGGCCCTCTTGTGCCAGGCACTGCACACCTATAGAGACGGTTCTTGACACCAAGGAATTTACAACCAAAACATAAGAAGAGCAAGGCAGTAGCAAAGTGCCATTTTTTCCCCCGCAGAGACAGCAGGATCCCTGGTCTTAGACCATTTTGTCTTCCTCTTTGTTTCAAGTTTCTCTTTGTTTCTGGGAATGAAACATTGCTTTGGGGCCACCAACTCTAGTAAGACTTCGGGCAGGAATGAGACCATCAGTCAAAGTTTGGAAATTCAACCTCTTCCCTTCTGTGACTTATATTTCAGCTTGAAATCATCCCCCTGGTGAGCCTACCTGGGTTGAAGTCGTCTTTCCAGAAGAAAGCTATGAGCCCAGCTACAACCCCTGTAGCACAAAGCACTTTTCCAATTGGCTTCATATCCCTCCAAGCTGTAAGGAACAAAGTGAAGTCTTGAAGCTGAGCACTTCAGCCAAAATAATACCGTGTTCTCCTTCCTCTGATGCCTGGAGCGAACCTGTGAGAGGCACGTAAAGGCTTTGATAGAACCGAGAGCCCACCCGAGGGGTCTCTCCCCGGGAGCCACAGCCACCTTGGTCGAGAATAAAAAGGATTTTTCACCGGCAATTCCCACAGCCCTCTGCACTCAGAGCCAGCCTCCACACACCGCGAGCTTACAGGAGAAAAAAACCCCTCGTGTCTAATTTTAGACAACTCTTAATTCATTAAAGACTGATCACAGTTGGCAGCAGTGACCCCAAACCCCGGATCTCGGGGGGGAGGCGGCGGCAGAGCCCACAGGACGGAGCTTTGTCTGGGTAAGAAGAGCAGCGGGATGAGCTGCTCTGCCACCACGCTGCGACGCAGCGCGACAAAACGGGCGGCGGGGACAGCGCCACAAAGGCGCAGGAGCCGCCCCCGGCCCCTTCATACCCTCGGCCCTGCCCGGCCCCTCACTCTCCTCACGCCTTCAGCCCTGCCCGGCCCCCTCACGCCCCTCAGCCCCTC
>WEZZ01004096.1:0-12699 GCA_013400585.1 Chloropsis cyanopogon
GTCATGTTGGAGCCCAGGTCATTCTTCCAGTATCCAGCCAGGTTACACTGGAGAGGAAAGAACTCAGCACTTGTGCCACAGCACAGCCTGCAGCCACAGCCCCCTGCCCAGCCCACCCCGGGCATCCCACCCTGACAGTACCTGTTCTGTACCCCGGAGGCCGTGAGCCCCCAGGGCCAGGAAGAGCACGAGGAGGAAGGGAGTTGCCTGCACCATCTCTGCAGCAGGTGGAGAGCTGATGTGCCTGGGGATGTGCTCCTTGCAGGTCTCTGCTGATGCTCCTGCCCCCTCTCCTTTTTATTGCTGCCAGATGGGTGGGTGGCAGCTCTGGCCAGGACCACGTGCATTATGGGTGTTCCCAAATGTACCAGCTATCAGAGGGGCTGGTGACAGCTGCTATTCCCAGAATGCCTTTGTTCCAAGATAAATGCAGGTGGACAGCCCAGGTGAGATGTACCAGTGGTGACACAGGAGCCCTCCAGCCTCCCACAGTGACCCAAAGGGAGTGTCTTTGCATCTTTCTGCCTCTTCATTTGCTGTGGGCTCTGACATGGGAAGATACCAGCAGGTGCATGGGGGCCACTTATGGGAACTTGCTCTTGCCATATAACATAATTACACTGCCCAGAAATTCTCCCCTGGGAGCAAAAAAAAGGGCATTTGTCACCTACTGGCAGCACTGGGGCAGCATAATGATCTGCTGAAGAATGGTCATAGAGGAGAGGGCAGGCTGCTTCCTATCTGCCCACCCTGATAGCTAATGAGTATTAAGGATGTACTTGGGCACAAAAGAAGTTCTGTCATGGCCAGAAAGAGTTTATAGCCCTTCTTGTGGTGTCCCCAGAACTCCTACGCCCTTTCTGTGGTGTCTCAGAGATCCTACCCATTTCCTGTGGTGCCCTCAAGCCTCCCACACCCTCCCAGTGGTATCTTTAATGCTCTTCTCACTCACTGCCCTGGCCATGCTTCCTGCCAGCTCCCTCAGTGTCCCCCCAGACTCCATCACTGTCCAGAGGGATTGGGGCTCTCCTGCCTCATGGGTGTCCCTTGGCAGGAGGCTCAGCCCCCTGAGATATAAAAGGAGCAGAGCCTGGGCACCACAAAGGGCCAGCACCCCCGCGGGGACCCCGGGCTGCTGCTGGCCCTGGCCCTGCTCGTGCCCCTGATGCTGCATCCAGGGGGGGGAGGGTGGCCCTGGGGCAGTCTGGCCGTGCTGAGCCGTGCTGTGCTGTCCTGGGAGCTGGGTGGGGGCGAGGGGCTGCATGCCCCGGCTGTGCCATCCCTGTGGTGTGTGCTTTCTCTGTGCCATGCTTTGCCACCCCAGCACACAGAGTTTGTGCCTGAGGGGCTGCATCTTCTGGGTGTACTGTCCTGTGCCATGCCACAGTGTCCATGAGCAAGGAGGCTGCCAGCTCTGGCTGTGCTGGCCCTGGGGCTGCTGTGGGTCACCTACCCCTGCTATGGGGGGTACCCAGTAGCTCCAGCTCGGCCCTGCCCAGAGACTGAGGGTTGCTTTCCCGACTGATGCCCATGTGCTGGTCCCAGCAGCCATGGGGAGGGCTGTGCCATGGGACACACATCCTGCTGCTTAGGGAGGCTGAAAGTGGGACTGTGCCCTGCCACTGACTGAGCCACCCACACAAGCCCCAGGGCCACCTGCAGGGCCTCTGAAGAAATGAACTGGGCTCTTCCATGACCCTTTTGGCCCTGCCCACAGCTGGGACCTTCCTGGGCTCCTGCCGCAGTGTGGCAGCCACCAACAAGCAGATCCTGGTGTCACCCCTGCAAGGAGCCCAGCAGCCAAGAGCCCCCTCCCCTTCAGCTTCACTGTGCAGGGGCAGTTCTCAGGTACAGCAGCGCCAGCACCCCCCTGCCCGTGCTGGGAGGGGGGAGTCCCCCAGCTGGCACCCCTAGTCCCTCATGGCACCCAGAGGAGCCCTGGCTGTGGGCTCTGAACTGGCCCAGGCATCTGCTCCTGCCTTGGGAGATGGAGGAGAGGTGGGACATGGGATTCTGGGGGGGGTCTGGCTGGGAGAGTGCCACAGGCAGAATGGAAGTTCAGACAATGTTTGTTAAAAAGCCCTCCCACTGAATCACAAGGTTCAGAAAGGACTCTCTTGCATTCTAGAATCCTGCCCAGTGAAGAGTTTGGCCGCAGCTGGATCCAACTTGGCCCTAGATTTTGTCAATGGATTATGCCTAAAGGATTATACAGAAACACTACAGGTGTGACAGAAACTTTGTACAACATAGTACCATAGGATTGGGGATGGCAAATCAGATATATTTATAGAAAAAACAAATAATTTATTATGATAAGACAAAAATATCTTTATAAGAATTATTTACTACAGATTAGAAGCTATAACGATTTCTATAGTAGGATGCACGCTTTTGGAGCAGTATTCATTATATTAAAGCTAGCAAAAACAAAGTAGAGCCTGAAGTTACCCATACCAGTAATGGTGGGCAAATCTCTCTGCTTCAGCGTCAAGAAGGGCTATCCCCATGCAAGGGAGGAATCTCCACACACACTCTGGGAAGGAGGGTTTTAGAAGATCCTGCCCTTAGAAATTGGGAGCAGGCTTTTACAGCATTATGTGACTGACTGTCAGCAGGATGTCAGCTGTAGCAACTCAGCAGCTTTAGACACATTATCTACAGTATCGCTTGCTGGTTTCCTTTATTTGGTCCTTTACCAGTTCTGTCGCACGTTCACATCACTATTCAGGATGTTTAACTTCAGGCACTGGCGAGTCAAGACTCATTTCAGCATTATTGAATACCAAAAGCAACATGACCCCCCTTTCTCCAGTCACCACGGGTAGCTTTGCAAATAGGGAATTATTCAAGTTATTTCAGCCCCACTACAGGCAGAGCATCCTGATACAGAAAGGGGACTGGAGTGTCCCTCTCTCTGTCCAAAGGATATAGTATCTATCTGCCCAGGGGATCTGTGTGTCTGTGGGCACCAACGGGAAAGGCACTGCAGCTCACTCTTTTCTTTCTCTCCCACACCGGGATGGTACAGCCTTCAAATGCTGCAGTGGCTGAGAAAGAAGGAAAAGGAAGCAAGATGCCAGCCCTGGGCAGAAGGGGACTGATGCAGCCGAGGGCCTGCAGCCCTGTGGCTCAGCTGCTGCCACAGAGGCCTGCACAGAGGAATTGCTCTCTCCTCTGCTGCCTGCAAGGCAGGGCAGAGCCAGGAGCCAAGCAACTAGCAGGTCCTACCTGCTGCTATTACATCTGGAGAAGAGGGCAAGGAGGGCACATCCTGCTCCCTTCAGCAAAACTCCACAAGAGCCAGTCACCACTGGGACTTGTCCCCTCCCCTCCACCCTCATCCGGGAAGGTAAAGGGGAATTGAAAGAGTTCCCTCTTCCACTTTGGGCCAAAGAATACGCCAAAGAAGAACAAGAGTAGACAGCTGGACAGATTTATTAAGAACTGAAGTGATTTATCCCCTTAAATGTTCTCCACTGCCTGCCCCCGGCGCCAGCAGGGAGGGGGGCCATGGTACCAGACCAGGACCTGCTTCTTGGGCTCAGATTGTCACTGTCCAGGGAGCCGGGTCTCCCCGGGGATTGTATCTGCCACAGGCCCTCCTGGGGCAGAGCCAGTCAGCATGTGCAGTGTCACCCCAGGACAACTACAGCATCCATGTGCCTGAGTGCACCACTCCAATATCCTCACACACACGTTCACCCACACCCTTGGTTTTCCCTGCAGGACAGCTCCCCACCTAGGCCAGCCCAAGGAGTGCAGGAGAGGGATCTCCTGTGCCCCTGGGCAAGGTACCAGCTACAGTTTGGGATGGCTGGGGAACCTGCAGGCTGTCAGAGCCCTGAGTGATGGGGAAGGGGATGCACAGGCTCCAGCAGCAACTCCTTACCCCACCGCGCTCTGAGGAGATATCCCCTGCACCTCTGGTCCCCCCTTGTGCTCAGCATCAGCGGCTGGAAGCCCCCTGAGGTCAAGGGCACATAGTGGAGGTAGGGAAGGAAAACAGCAATGTGAGTACTAGCACAGAGAGGGAGGGGAGGGTCCCTGCCTCCTATCTGCAGCCCCCCCAGCCCGTGGTGCACCCAGTGCCCTGCCCAGTGCCACGAGGCTCAGGGGTGTGTGTGGCCCTGGCGGGGCTGTGCCGGTGCCGGTGCCTGGCCAGCCCGGCGCTCCAGGGCCAGCTGCATGCTCCAGATGCTGAGGGGCCGCATGTAGGCCAGCGAGCGGTACACCTTCTTCTCCCGGTAGGCCTCCGGTGTCTGGAATGCCATGCCCAGCCGTTCCCAAACCGTCCGGTAGCAGCCCTCTGCCGTACGGAAAGCTTCCTCCACCATGCCCTGCAGGAGAGGGAACAGGACCATCAGCACGCCCACGGAGCGCAAGGAGCACGCGGTGTGGAGCGTGGCAGCGGCATTCCCGCTCACCTCCTGGATCATGGTGGCAGCCAGGGAGTAGACCACGCCGACCCACACCTCGTTGGACTGGACGCTGGAGGTGTCGGGCACGCCGTTGGGTCTCATGCCGTTCACCGCGCCCATGGTGCCGCCCGCGAAGCCCAGCACGTTCTTCTCGAAGATGGTCCTGAGCGCGCTGAGGATGTGACTCTTGGGGAAAACCTGGGCGGACAGAGACCGGCTCGGTGCTCACGTGGACCCCTCAGGCTGGGTCGGGAGCGGGACTAAATTTTCCATGAGGAAAAGGGCAACACTGCTTGCTGGGTCAACAGCAGCAAATTCCCACCTCAAACAGTAACAGGAGGAAGTGAAACATCTCTTTCCCCAAAAGGATAAAAATGCCCCCAAAGTACTTAACAGAGAGGTGCTGAACCACATCCCACATTCCTCAAGAGGACACTGACAGCTCATCTCACTAGCTGATCTCCAAAACCAGCTTCTTACCCACAATCACTCACCTCCCTCCCCATCACTTGTGGGTTTGCTTTGGGGGCCTGGCCAACTGTACCATCCTCATCTGCTTTATGGTTGTCACTTGCAAGAGAGACAAGAGCCATGAGGCTCATCAGCACAGCCCAGGGACATGCCAGACACTTAGTCTGGGGACACCAGTCAGGGGAAGCAGAGGCTGGGGCAACACCAGGCAGGACCTTGCCAGAGAAGGCTGGGCAGTCCAACCACAGAGCTTCAGCAGACTCAAAGCAAAAGCAGCAAATCCCTTCTCACTATGTTCAAGCCAAGCATCCCTGCAGACATTCTTCCCCGGTGTGGCTCTGGAGATAAGCCCAGGGGGTGCTGTGGGAATCAGTGAAGGGCTGGTGTGCCCTTCTCTGGCAGAAGCTTTTGGGCACGCTTTCTTCAGGACTGGATCCCAGGCTGTTCTTACACCGCATTTCTGACTTGTTCACTGCTGACTTGTGCACCCACCAACGCCACGTTAATGAGCTCACAGAGAGGAGTGATACCAGCCAGGCAATGGATCAAAATACATGGAAAAAAATCCATGAAATGTCATAGTAAGAGAGGAGAGGAATTCACCAGTGTGGATGCACAGTCTGGTCAGAGAAGGAGAAAGCAAGGAAAGATTTCCCACGGCTCAGTCTGGGAGACGTTAGGGAGTTGAAGATGAAGAATTCAAAACAATCTGCACCTGGTATTTTGAATAAGTTGTTTTCCTCATGGATTGTTTACCCCAAGGGGTGGCTTCTTAATTAGCCAATCACATGAAATGTATTAATTAAATGACCAATCAGGTCCACCGGTAGCGAACTAGGAAAAAGAAGATATTGGAATAAAGTAGAGGCTTTTCCCTGTTATGCCTGCTGATTGATGGAGTCTATATTTGTTGCCTTCTTTACTGTCCCTGATGCCATTGGGGCCAATTTTGTGACACACCAGCCCCACCTCCAGTCAGCTCAGAGCTCAGCAGAGAGCAGGGAGAAGTGCCACCTTCAGCAGCAGGAGGCTGAGGAGAGGCAGGCCAGATTCTGGACTGCACCACATCTGCTGTTTCCACCCCAAAAGGAACTGCAGGAGAGATTTACTGCAGGAGGACTGGGCCAGATCCTGCCTGGAGCCCCAGGCACAGCCCCAACCCCACACTGGGTTAAACGCAGGAGGGAATGACCAGGTAAATTCACCTGAAGCTCCCCTCTGATTTCCGAACAGACAGTGAAGTGGTTTGCCCCCCTCCCACAGACAAAGCCTCTCCTCCCTTCACTCAGCTGAGGCCTTTGCCTGCCCATGTCCCCCAGAAAGCTTTGCTGTGACAACTGCCCACGGGGTAAAAATAACCCAATGGTTCTCCACTGCCCCTCTCTCTGTAAGGTATTGCAGCACCAGTGGCTGCTCTCAGCATCCCACCAGACATGAGGAGTCTGCAGCCAATTCTTCTCTTGCAACTGAAGAGCAACACCCTTCAGGATCTGGAATAAGCCGTGGCTCCCTCTGATAGTAATTTTGGACTTTTTAGAGCAGCAAATAACATGGCAAGTTTCATACACTTTTTTTCTACTGTTTTTAAACAAATAGCACCTTGCCCACAGCAAACCCCCAACACGTGCCAGCCCTGCTGCTGCTTCCCTCCTGCTACAGATCTCATCTCACCCCAACCACACCAGACAGCTCCTTTTCTTACCTCAAACTCCCCTTGGTCCAGACCACAGGCTCCAAGAAACCACTGCCCAGCACACTGGTCTGACATGATGCTGCTGGACGTGCCACTTCCACTGCTATCATAGTTGTAGTATTTTCCTGGAAAAGGCAGGAAACAGTTTAAAATGAATAGATTAGGATACTGACTCGTCTGAGCTGTCCCTACACACCTCCCTGTGTGGCAGGAGCACAGCTGCTTTTTCCGCAAGATTTTTCTTCCTTTCCCACACTGTTCCCTCCTAGACACCTGCTCCTTCCCCTCCATTTCGAGGGGCAGCATCTCCCTTCCTTCCCCCCAGCTTGCTGGGACAGTATCGCTCCTTCCTTCCCCCATTTCCCACAAGGCTCCATGATCCAAGGAGGAGCCACTCCTGCCCAGGGGACGCACATCCAGCTGAGTGTGGTTCCCCACTGCTGAGCACCCACCGTTCCAGAGCATCCTCTCAAACGCCTCCTTGCCCTTGTTCAGGATGTCCAGGTATTTCTGCCGGATCTCAGCATCCCCAAGCACCTCTGCCATCTTGCACATCATGCAGACAGCAGCCAGCCACAGTCCGCCGCAGTAGGCACTGCCGGAGCCAAACGAGAGAAGCATCAGGAATGCGGGACACCTCAAGGGTTCTGTGCCAACTGGGATACAAGGGCACAGCTCTGAGCTGTGTCCCTTCCCCACAGCCCCCATCTCCAAGCCCCTCCTGCCTCTCTTGCTCACCTGGCTCCATGCACCACCCACGCGTCGTACGTCTGGTCAGCAAAGCCCCCGTTTTCAATGAGCCCATCGTTATCCGTGTCAAACTTCAGCTCCGACTCCATCACAGCCTGTGGGAGAGGCAGGAGATGGTCACACAGCCCTCATATCCTGGAAGCTCCTCACACTCTGCTCGGGAGCATCCATCCTCTCAGGAAGCTGCCTGGCTCCTGAGGGAAGTGGGAAAGGGTGATGCCCCAGGGTCGGATGTCCCAGTACCTGGCACACTGGCCACATGTCCTGCAGGTAAAGGGAGTCACGTGTCAGGTAGTAGTCGCGGTACACCTGCAGCACAAACTTCAGGTTGAGGTCCTTCCAGTCAGCAGTGTCGTGCATCAGGTAGGCATTGACACGCTGCCACGGCTCATCACCTAAACCAGGACAGACCAGATGCAGCAGGGCAGCGAGCAACAAACACCCCTCCTCCTACACAGGAGCAAGGACCCAAGGGTGCTGTGATCAAACAACACTGAAATAATCTGTTGTACCCTGTGCCATCTCTAGCGAGAACAGCCTTCCTGCTACTTCCCTCTGTCTCCCTTGCAAAAGCTCCATGCAGCACAGTCTTCATCACCACCCCACCCCATCCAGCTTTCCATTCCCAGAAAATACAGAATCACAGAATATTTAAGTTGGAAAAGACCTCTCAGCACTGCTAAGTCCACCACTGAACCACATCATTAAGTGCCACATCTACGCTTCTTTTAAATACGCCAGGGATGGTGGCACCACAACTTCCCAGGCAGCCACTTCCAATGCTTGACGACAATGAACAGTGCATTTCACGCACCATTCCCATTTCCCACAGCTTGGCATCCCCTCTGCTCCCCCACAGGCCTAACAGACCTCTCACCTGGGTCCCCAATGTCATGTGGCACCACATTCTTCATCTTCACCTGGGCTGTCTGACCACACATCAGGTACTGCCGTGGCTGGACATCCTCGTTCACCACAGTGACAGCTTGAGAAGAAAAATAGCAGGACATGTAGGAAAGGCAGCAGAGACTGGTGCAGAAAGATCCAAGCATAAGCACAGGCAGGGCCACCAAGCATGCCAGGCAGCCCTTTGGAGCTCCAAGATCACAGCCCTCTACAAAGGGCTGAGGGGACAGGCTGCTCTGCATCCCTCACCCAGCAGGGGACATGCAACCATCACTGCCTCCTGACGGGAGGGCTGGGAAGGGAACCCAGCGGGCTCAGCCCTACCAGAGCCCAGCAAAGGGCTGTGCTCCACACCTAGGCCGCCACCAAGCAGCCACCAAACCCAGCCATAGCACTGGGAGTCTGCAAGTAGCTCCATGCCTGCTCTGCAAGGGGTGAGGACAGAGCTGGGAAGACCAGACGCTCCCCCAGGGCAGGCAGAGCCAGCTGTGCACCCCAGCACGGCAAGAAGGCACCCCCAGGGCAGGGCACAGAGCTGCTGGGGCAGCAACATTCCAGGGCTGCAAGTCCTGGGCACAGCAGAGCAGCTGGAGGGGGATGCTGGCTCCATGGCACACATCCCTACAGCAGCAGCTGTCCCAAAGGCTCCGTCTCCTCCCGAGGCGAAGCCCTGAGCAGGCAGCAGGGCAGGGCCCCTGGGGACACTCACCAATGTCATACTGCAGGCTGATCTGCAGCTTGGGCCACAGCATGATGAGAGCAAAGGAGGCGTAGAAATGGACATCGTAGGTGTTGTACATCCGGTACTCCTGGCCTGGCGGGACAGGGCAGATGGTGAGGGCAAGGAGACTGCCCTGGGCAGGGGAAAAGGGGCAAAGCTCCTCCCTCCACATGGCCCAGCACAGGGGCATCTTTCCCAGCACAGCCTGGGGCTCCCATTCCCTACATAGAGCACCAGGGATGTGGGGAACACTTCATGCCATATCCTTCAGGGCTGCAAGGGGTTTTCCTGGGAGTAGCACTGCTCCCTACACACTGGACTGTGAAAAACATCCCCATGGCAGGTTCAAAACACATGGCTACAGTAATGGGAGGGGTTGAGGTTGGAGAATCCCTCACATCCTTGTGAGTTACCTTCCAAATAAGCAAACCTTCCGTACTCCCGCAGGACAGGGAGGAGGTGGGAGAGCCCCGCCCCCGCCGGCCCCTGCAGCTCCTCGGCACGGCAGTCAGGGGGCACCTCCATCCAGATGGTGCCTCCATCCGTCAGGAAGTAGAGCTCGTTGAAGAGGGCTGACTTGTACCAGGAGGGCAGCTGGCTGCGGGAAAGAGGGAAGCTCACCCTCAGAGGCCGAGGTGGTGATGCTCCTGCGGCAGCAAATTCCAGGAGGCCACTGGGAAGGTGCTCCCATCTGCCCTACCTGTTCTCCAGGATGGGATTCTGCCACGCATCAATCTTCCTCTCCCACTCCTCATAGTGTGTCAGGGCGTAATGGGACAGGGCAGGAGCAGCATCGCCTTTGCTGCCAAAAAACCGGGTGTACCGCCTGCCAAGGGAGGGTTTGGTGAGCACCCGTGGGCTCCACCGGGGAAACCCACACGGACACCACAGAGGGACACTGGACTACAGGGAACAGCAGAACCCAACTGCTGCTGCAGGAGCAGTGGGGAGCAGGGGCTGGACACAGGGTCCTCTCCCTGAGCTGGCAGGGCCACAGCCACAAGGAGAGGGTGGCAAAACGTCCCCTCATAGTACACAAGTCAGGAAGGAGGGAAAATGGGGCTTTGGGGGCATGAGCAAAACACCACTGAAGAAAACCCACCTACCTAAGGTGCAGCTTCTCCTTGGAGCCAAAGTGAACACAGGGCATGTCCCAAGCCAGGGCCAACTCCAGCGTCTTGTGCCCATGGGCAGGCACCCTACAGCTGGCACACACTGCTGCTGCTGTCACCTCCCCCTTCTCTGTCGGCTTGCTTTTACCTGCCAGGAAAAATCAAGATATTCTTAAGCAACCAAGGAAGACCAAAGGGAGGGTAACTGAAGTTCATACACACCTTGAGGGAGATGAGAGGGGGCATACCAAAGCTCCTGTACAACCTGGAAGGTACAGCCCAGGGCTTTAAGGGATGATGTTGCCACAGGAAGAAAAAAACCTTCCATGGGAGGAGTGGTTAAAAGGATTCAGTCATCCAAGAACAGGAACAGATCAGGCAGGAAAAGCCACCAGGCATGAACGGAAGCTACAGAGTATCCCGTGACTCTGTATCTGCGCTGCAGTCAGAGACACTGTGACTTTCTAGGGACACTCATTGTTTCCAGCTTTTTGCCGGGTGCTTGAGCCATGCTGGTATTTAAGAAAAGCCCTGAGGTGGCTGGATAATTATACGCTAGTTCTGACATGTGTACAAGGTAAACTCATTAGAGCGACATAAGCACAGATCCTGACTATGATAATGTCTGGCATGCATGAAGAAAAACCACATCCCAATAGCCTGGAAAGCTCCGAGTGCATCTAGGCAGGAAGCTTATCTTTCTGGAAAAAATTTACATAGTAAATGCTTCATTTACATAATTTAAGCATCAAGAAATCTTGCGAAGACCCAGAATCACTAGTTTGTCAGCATCATCTTTGTTTAAAAACTGACAGACATTAGGGAAATGGTCACTTTTTATGGCAATAGGAGATGAGTAGCAAAGGCTGGAGATGCCACCCTGCCCCAAGGCTCCTCCCAAGGGAGTGAGCAGAGACCTGAGGATGGATGCAGAGTTGCCAAAAGAATACCAGAGATGTTCAGAGAACTGTTACAGTAGGAAGAAAACAGAAAGTGATGGCAGCACTAAACCCCAAGCACTGTTAAACACCGGCGAGAACACAGCTCGTTTATCTGGAAACGGGAACTACGGTAAGGGAGCTGGGCAGCACGCTGCCTCCCTAGCGGAATTCTCAATTCAGTGTGCAACCACACACAGAATAATGAGATACTGGCACATGTAACCAATACCCAAGCAGTCTGAAAGTGGTAGGAACAGCTATTGGAGAGCCACAGAAAGAACAAGGAATGGGAAGTTTGGATACAGCCTAAATTTGGGAACAAGCCACAGCATCCGGGAGAGATTTATGCTGGCCAAGGAGGCTGGAGGAAAGAACTCTGCCCTGGCTTGGGTGCCCAGAAACAGCATGGCCAGCCACTTCCCCTGCTCCCCCTGCACCCGTCCCACGGAGGATGGAGGCACTCACCAGTGGGAGAATCCAGCCTGCCATCCTGCAGGAGGTCCTGCCACACCTCTCTGCCCAGTCCTGTGGGATCGAATGCCGTGACATGGGTGACTCCTCTGCCGGCCTGGGGAAGGCAAGAGCATCATCAGGGGCTGCTGCTTTGGAGGAGAAGATTAATGCTCTCCCCTCCCCAATACCACCACCAGGAGACCACACTCACTTCTCATGTGCTGCCCAGCAACTCTCAACTTGTTGCCTCAGCTGCTCTCCTGACACCAATCCCAGAGCGGGTGCCCTCAGGGAAGTCACGTCCCCACTCCTGGCGTCAGGCAAGCGCTGAGAACCGGTGCCAACCCCAAGCCCTTGCACAGCCATCCTTCAGCAGCTGCCTACAGGCAGCTCCCCCACGTTCAGCAGGGCTGCACAACCGCCTCCCCAGCAGGAGGCAGAGCAGCAGGGCCAGCCCTTTACCTTCTCCCGGGCAGAGATGGCCAGGGTGAAGGGGTTGACGGCCGGGCAGTGGTGCAGCAGGACCCCAGCGACGCGCTCGCCATCCTTCTGGAAGGTGAAGGGCTCGTTCCAGTGCCCGCCGCTCCCGTCCTCCTTGGCTCCCGTGCCGTTCTGCAGGCTGAACATGATGGACACTTCCACGTCCTCATCCCTCCCGTTCTCCACCTCCCAGACGAACACTCCCACTGGCAAGCTGGAGTCCTGGCAGACACACACAATGCTGTCTAAGGGCTGCTGCTCCACAGGCGGCTGCCCCTGCATCATTTCCCACTGCTGGAGACACCACGCAGGATGCAGTGGGAGCAGGAGCACGGGCAATAATAACTTGGTCTTGGAGTCTGTTGGCAAGCTGAGGAGCAGCAGCAGCAGGAGAGGAATTTGGGAGGCAGGCAAGACAAATTTCAAAAGAGGAGCCCTGGGCTGGCAAGCAGCAGGCCGGGCAGCAGAGAGACGGAAAGCGGCCTTTAGGGCTCAGCCGGGTGTCTCATCACTCATCTGCTCGGCAGGTTGATACAGGCTCACGTGCTGCGCCGGGGTAAGAGGAAGGTCAGCCGTGTCAGCAGCACCGCCGCCACCCTCGCCTGGGGCTGGCAGCCGGCACGGGCAGCGCTGAGCCATCCCTTGCTGCAATCCCCTGAGCCATCCCTTGCTGCAATCCCCTGAGCCATCCCCTGCTGCAATCCCCCTCAGCCACCCCCCGCGTGCAATCCCCCCCACCCACCCCGCGGCC
>WEZZ01004096.1:17389-38270 GCA_013400585.1 Chloropsis cyanopogon
GGTCCCCGCGGCCGCCCGGCCGAGCGCGGCCGAGCGCCGCCGAGCAGGTTCCGAGAGTAGCCGAGCGCTCAGCGAGCGCTGCTGAGGGGCGTGCGAGAGTTGCCGAGCGCTGCCCGGGAGCTGCCGGGAGCTTCCCGTGAGCCGACCGAGGGTGCCCGAATTCTGCCCGAGTGTTGCCGAGTGTAACCCGAGTGTTGCCGAGTGTTCCCGAGCGCTGCCCGAGCCTTGCCGAAGTCTGCCCGAGCCTTGCCGAACTCTACCCGAGCCTGGCCGAATTCTGCCCGAGCGCTGCCGATCCCTGCCGAGCGGCTGAGGGGAGCCGGGCCTGCGGTGGTGCCGGACGGCGAGCGCGGCCTGTGCGGGTGGTGAGTGGGCCCGAGGCGGGAGCTGCAGAAAGTTTGCGGCCCGGTGTCCCTGATCCCTCGGGTAGAGCTATCCGTGTGTGTGTCTGCGTTAGGGACCGCAGGGCTGGGGTGTCAGGGCTGTCCTTTCTCGGCGTCGCGGTGTGTCCTGAGCCCCCTTACCTATGTGGACCTGGGAGGAAGATGTACGTGTTTGTAAAGACGGGGCTGCGTGTGTTTCCCCCCCACACCTCCTGTGTGTGTGTGTGTCTGTGTCTCCATTCCCCCTCAGTTACATTGCCGAGCCCTCTCTCCGTGTCTCCGTGACAGCACAAGGGGGAATGGCTTTTAAAGTGAAAGAGACTACGTTGAGATTAAATATTAAGAAGAAATCCTTTTCTGTGAGGGTGGTGAGGCACTGGCACAGGTTGCCCAGAAAAACTGTGGTTGCTTTATCTCTGGAAATGTTCAGTGCCAGGCTGGATGGGGTCCTGAGCGATCTGGTCTGGTGGTGATGCCTGAATCCTGGGCTTAGAATTGAAAGCCACACACGGTTAGAGAGGAAAAAGGGATTTTACCTCGGTTTATTGAGACTTTCAGGTAGAAGCACTTCTGCAGCAATGCTCCCCCTGGGTCGACACACGGATCTGACCCCCAGCCCCCCGACCCTTCCCGTATTACATCACAGATCGTGGATATCAGCATACCTATCACAGGCCCCCCAGTGGGAGGCTGAGAGAAGCCCCCTCGTGGGGCACGCTCCCCTCCCCACCCCGCCCCAGGGTAGGGTTCCCTTAGTTTACAGAACATGTTCTGGAGAGGGCCTTGGGCCCTGACGCCTAAGCTTCATGAAAAGTGGGGATGTTTAGTCTCTGGACCTAAACTAGATATCAAACTAGAAACTTACAGGAATGTGGGCCAAAAGCCCCTAGGACACCTAAGGCTACACAAAGGCATATATGAAAAAAGGGATATGAAAGAAATATGTGAAAAGCAAAAATCCATCAGGCATCAGTGGGAGGTGTCCGTGTCCGTGGCTGCGGAGTTGGAACAAGATGATCTTTAAGGACTCTTCCACCCCAAACCATTCAGTGGTTCCTTGAGTCTGTGATTCTGTGGTAACACGCCCACCGTTGGCTTTTTTTGGCAGGTGTGCAGCAGGACTGTCCGAGCCATGATCGAAGTGTTGGCCAAGCTGGGCCGTGGGCCCGTGTTCCTGGCAGGGGAGGTGCTGGAGTGTGTGATCACCTTCACCAACCCACTGTCAGCCTCGTCGACCTCTGCCAGCAGGTACAGGAGCCCGTGCCAGTCCGTGCATGGAGCCTCCAAATGTTGGAGCTGCCTGGGTCCCTCCAGAGGGAACGGCCCACCCTCTGTCCCCCCTCTGGAGCAGGAGTCATGGCTGCATTGTAGGACAGCGGTGCCAGCTCAGCCCCTTGTGACTTCCCTACTGGAGGCACTCCCTTAAGGAGGCCTTGCGTCATCTCTCAGTTTTGAGGGTAAGCTGAGGTGATTACGCTGGTTTTGTGCCCCCAAGAAGAGGACAAGGAAAGAGGTATGCAGTTAGAGATTCTCTGTCCCTCGGGTGAGCCCTCAGTGACAGTGACTGGCAGAAAATGAAGCCAAACTGGCTGTCAGAGCGGGCTGTCTGGTCACACCAGGGTGACAGTCCCACAGATCAGCATCCAGGCGACGTCACTATTTCCTGCGTTTGTGGAAGGAGCTCTCTTCTGTCCAGATCGATGTGATCCCGGCCTCCCGAGGTGGCGCACAAAGGGGCGGGGCTGAGAGGGGCGCCCTGTGCAGCCACATTTCCTGCGGGCCAGCCTTGGAGCGCTGCATCTCCCCGTATCAGTGCTGAGGAAATGTGAGGAGACGGGAGCGTCCCGAGTTGGCTCACAGGGGTGACTGTGTCACAAGTAATCACCCAAAGCCTTCGTGTCCGCTGAGTGTGTGCCTCCTCTGATTCTTTAGGGAGTGGAGAGTGCTTCCGCACCTTGCGTCCTCCCTGGGAAGTGTCTGCGTCCAGCCCTGTCAGGTCTAGCATGTTTTCCTCACCAGCGTGATGTTCACGTGTGGTTGTTGTGGTGGGCCCACTCACAGTGCCTGCAGTCTCAGCAGCAGAGGGCTTCCGTATTTACTGCCTTCTTTAACTTTCCATATTTTCTTCCTGTTTCCTTTTGACTGCTGAGATGAGGTTTCAAATTCAGCTGTGGCATAAGCATCCAGCTTCCCAGAGTTTTGTCCTGTGTGATGACAAGATATCCTGTGTTTGTCTGCTTCTGAAACGTGTGGGACTGCAAGGGTACCAGCTGGCGGGGTCTGGGGGCTTTTCAGTGCGTTTATGAGATCTTCATTTAAAACTTCAGGTGTGTTGTGATCTGTAGAAGACTGCCTTTTGAAAAAGAAAAGTTTTTAAAGTAATAAAAAAAAACCCCAGGTGATCAATCGGACAAGACCTGGCTGAGAGTGGCAACAGCAAATAGATTGGTTTGGAAAATGAAGCTGTGGGTTGTGTAAAGCCAGATCAAAGCACCAGACTGCAACAGGCAGAGAGACCTGCCAGAGCCTGGAAGGTGGAGGGACACAGAGGCTGCATGTTGAGGAAGGGACAGAATTGAAAGAAAGGCAGGAAATCAATTTGATGGTGAGTACAAGAAACAAATCTCTCCTACCAGAGGCTGCACAGAGCATGTCCCATGTAGGCTACAGGAGCTGTGGGGGAAGGTGAGACGGGAGGGAAATGACCTCAGCACCAGTGCAGGATCCTCCACTGCTGAACAAGCACCAGCTGAACAAGCCAGCTCTGCTGGCAGGAAGGGACATGCAAATTTGATTGGGACATCTGGCTAGAAAAAATGAAAACAATCCAGTGGCGTATTGTAAAGCAATACCGAGAAAGAAAGAAAAATATACTCAAAATATGGTGTTTGAAGGTACCGTAATCACTCTAGCTCGTGTAAACTTAGCAAACGTTGCCTCAAGCAAGAGCAGTTCTCTGCTTCCAAACAGCAGATACCTTACAACAAAAAAAAACATACGGCAGCCCTGATGGAAAAGGCACGCTGGTACTTCTGAAAATGCAGAATTACAACTGTAGAGCTGAAAGCAGCCAGGTATAGTAACTGAGGTGTGTTTGGGTAAGGGCAGCCAGCACACACAAAAGATCAAACAGCACCTCATTAGTCAGCCGACACAAACACTGCACGCCTTTTTCCCTAGTTCATCTAGACCTTTAACTGCTCTGATGTGTCACATCGAGGGACACCCGTGTGCCACAAAAAATCCTTCTGCCACCTAAAGCTCTGCTGTTGGTGCTTACTAATCAGATCATGATGTTAGAAAACACCTGAGGAACTATTCACTGGCTGAGCTGTAGAGACCCCTATTGAAATAAAAACAGAGGAGTGATTTGGAAACTGAAAGGTGTCACTAGTACCATGGGAGGTGCCCTATGGAATGGCTGATGTCACAGCAGAGTCCAAAACGTGAGACTGTTTTTTGTGCTGGATGCGTGGCCCTACATTAATTCCTGGGGTTGTACAGAGAGGGGACACAATGACACCTTTGCCTCCCCTATTGCCATCAGCAAAGTCCTTGCATAAAGACCAGTAAGTAGGTGCTAATGAAAGACCCAGAAGCATTTTTCTTTGGTGTGGCACAAACAGCGGCTGATGTTCTTGTTGGGGACGGTGCTGTGGGGCCAGAGGGAGCAGGTCTGTGCCTACCTGCTTGGAGGAGTGTTGAGCTTGGGGCCTCTTCGTGCTGTGGGCAGGGGCAGCTGAGCCCAGGTTGCAGGAATTTGTTACTTTAGAATTGCTCGCTTCCCTAATGGTTGTATTGTTAGCAGAGTGCTGCTCTGTGTGTCACCTCTGGCGTGGGATTTACCTCCTCATGGCTGAGAGTCCTCTGCCAGAGCCCACAGGCAGCAGCTCCAGGTGTCCTCCCAAGAGTGCCGTGAGTGGCCAGTCCCAGTCTGTGGATGATGAGAAAGATGAACAAAGGAGTAAGGCTTTGGACTGGATCTTTGAACGCTTGATCTCAGAATGTTGGTCAAGAGATCCCTGTGAAGTTTTGCACAAGCCACCTTGTCTCTTGTCCTCATGGCAGGGGACAGGGGCTGCTGACCTCCGCTGCCTGTTGCCCTCTGCCGTGGGAGTACAGCATGTTTCCTGGGGCAGATGTGTTTTCCCATGCCGTGTCAGTGCTGTTCCGATGGCACTGTGGCTCAGACTGCAATTATTGCTGCTGAGAAGGAGCCCCTGGGCTGCAGATCCAGGCTTTGGGTGAAGCTGTTGTCAGCAGCTGGGGTGGAAGTGGCTTTGAGTCAGCATCCCAGCTGGAGCTTACTCCCAGGGCTTGTTTGGAATGGGACTGTCAGAGTGGCTTCAGTGACAGTGAAGCAATGCCTTCTTCCTTCCAGACAAGCAGTCCTGCATGGAGCTGAGCCGACAGAGTTGCTCTTCTCCCAATTCCTGCCTGCTGTAATTCCGGTTTAAAGCAGAGATATGAGTGTTGCTCTTTGCTTTCAGTGAGATGCTGGCATGGGCCAGCGCCCAGATCCACTGCCAGTTTCACGCCAGCGAGAACCGGGTGGCACTCCCTCCCTCTGATGGCAGCAAGCACGATGTGCAGGCAGAGAATGAGACCGTCTTTGTCCCCAACAGAGGTGAGTGCCACTCCTGCCTGTCACCCGGGTCGGGACAGCGAGAGCACGGTGGGCAGGAGTCAGGCACACCATAATGTGTGTGTTGTGGTGCAGCGTGCGTAGAAGTGAGTGCAAAGTTTGTGTTGCTTTCCTGGTGGTGCATGTTGTGGGACCTTGTTAATACTGAAATCACAGTGACAGCAGCTTGGATGAAACATGACAGTTACTTGTGCAGCTGCAGTGGCAGTGTCTCATAATATGACCAGGGCAAGAGGTGCTTCCTCCTTGGCTCTCTTCTCCCTGTTTCTCCCCATGGGGATAAAGCTTGACTGACCTGGACACAGCCTGAGGCTGTGCAGCATTCATGTGTTTCTTGTTCTCTTCCAGGAGAGCGGGGCCAGTGTATCCTGTCCACGCCACCAAAGATCCTCTTCTGTGACTTGCGACTGGATCCTGGGGAGTCCAAGTCCTGTGAGTCCTGTCTTCTCTTCTGCTCACAGCGCTCATCTGTGGGGAGCTCTGCTTTCAAAACTGGCTTTGCAGGCCTGAGTGCTGCAAGTGTGAGATCCTGGTGCTCACAAAAGATGGGGTGCTGTGGTTGGAGCGTGAGTGCTGAGGAGCTGCTGCATCATCCAGAGTCTGTTCTCTGCTGCTGTGCTAGGGCTGTGTACTGCAGCGTGTCCCTCAGTCCTGCCCCTGGCCTGTGGCCTTTGCTGCAGGCCCACTGTGCAGCTGCAAGGCATGACACTTTAGAAGTACCTGGTTGCATTAGAAGGAATGGCTACACACACCATTTCCTTGCCTTTATTTCTTCAGTCAGAATACTGGAGTATTCTTGGAGTTCAGGCTGGTGTCCTCCAAAGGTTTGTGCTTCCTCTTCAGGTTGTGGCTTTCCTGGAGATAACAGTCTTCTGGATGTTCTAATTTTCCTGCTGTGAAAGTGAGAACTCCTCTTCTTCTCTGCTCAAAGCTTTCCACATCTGAGCAAACAGCTGTGGAAGCAGCTGAGTATGTGCTGTTCTCTCTTGGTTGGCGGCTGTGTGACCCAGCCTGTTCAGGTCGTGTCCGATCTCCTTTGCATTCCAGTGGCCTGTGATTTGCAGCAGTGATGTTAGGCCTCTCAGACTGTGCATGGAGAGCTTTGTTATTGTCCCAGGGATCTGCTGGGAACGCTGGATGGAGACCTCTCACACTGCAGAGCACAGGGAGTGGAGACACAGTGCCCACGCTGGGGTGGGCTCTGCTGGATCACTGAGCTCTGCAGAGCTGGAAGTGAAGCTGCAAGTGAGACCAAGCAGCCGCGGGGTTGTGATGTGCTGGTTTTGAAGCTGGTGTCTCCTGCCTTTCTGGCTTTGGAGGGGCCTGACTGGAGGGAAAGGTGGATTTGGTGAAACCAGGCTGGCTTGGCTTGGTGGTTTGTGGGGTGGGGCAGTGCCATCTTGGGGCTCTGTCCCTACACTGCAGAGCCTGTTGTCTGAAGATATTTGGTAATTCACTTATTATTCTACAGCAGCATGTTGGGGAAGGGAGATGTCCATGCCAGCAGGAAGGAGGAGGAGGAGGAGGAGGAGGCAGAAATGTTAGCTGGCCTGAGGCTCACCAGGATTCTCCAGTGTTCCTTGCTCCTTGCAGGTTTGGGGCTGGAGCATCCATTCCGTGGGAGCAGAGAGAAGACCCTTTTCCTGGCACACTTTAGGCAAGTTGGGCAGTTTCTGGGATAACAGATCAGTGACAACAGCGCAAGTTCCAGGTGTCTGGGATGGATTGAGGGATTGACTGTGCACTGGCTTAACAGGCAGAAGCTGTTCAACCCCCAGCTAAGCTAGGGATTGTCTGTCCTTTCCAATGATGTCGTGATGTGTGTGTGTCCTCTCTGCCTCTGGGTGGCACTGGCACAAGCCTGCGTCTGCCTGGTGCTTGGATGCAGCTCCTCTGGAAGGACACAAACTCTCCTATTCTCTGAGGTTCCTTGGCTGTACATTCCAGCCTTTCCCCTTCGCTGTGTGATTCACCTGTCTGTTTCATGCATCACATGTGATGTGGCTGTGTGTGGCGCTGCTTTTTTAGCACTGAAATCCCTGTTTCACAGCCCTGGTCTCATTCCTGCCAGGCTGTTCACACCGATCCCATCAGCCTGTGCTGCTGCTGCTGTGACGCGAGACTGCAGCTGGCACACTTGCAGACCATTCCTGGGGTCTCCTGCCAGCTCCATGGAGGGAGAGTTAAGGCTGTGTGGGTGTGTATCTTAATTCTTCATTTCCTGTTTTTCAGAAGTTTTGAGTTTTGCTACGCAGTTTGAGAAGGGGGGGAAAAAACCAAACCAGAAAACCCAAGAAATCTTAATTCTGCTTTAGCAATATACCGTGTTATTAAACTCTGCAGCCAGAGCTGGCACATACAGCTGAGGTTGTGTCAGACTCTCTTGATGAAAGGACTTCTTTTCATTTGCTGACCAATTTATTCCCCAATACCTTACTCTTGTAATGGTGCCTATATGTTGAAGTTGACTCATCTCCCAGCCCTTTGACATATGGCCCAGGCTGAGCTCTTTAAATTTGTTACCAGGAAGTTTTTTCTTGAGTCCTCAGATCATTCCTGTGGCTGTTTTGCCTCCACTCTGGTTTTGTAATATCTTTAAAAATCTGGTAGATCACAGAAATGGGAGCAGCCTGGACACAGGCCAGAAGGCCAGCCAGAGGGCACAGCAGGTAGGTAAGAAAGGCATCTGTAGCACCAGGAATGTACTTCCTTCTGGGATATGCAGGAAGCTGGGACTTCCTGAGTATTGGCATTCCTGTGCCAGGTAGCAAACTGTCCATCCTTCTCTGACTGTGGTGGTCTCTGCTCAGATTATCCTCACTGGGCATGAAGGTCTTTGTGAGCACTCTTGTTGAGTCTGGTGTGGGGGTTACAGAAGTCTGCTTCATTCCTTGGAAATATCTGATCTTCCTCCCTGTCAGGGTAGTTCTCTGCTTCATCTCACCCTCGTCCAGAAAGAGCCTTGTGTTTTAAGGTGTGACATCCTGTCGCCACTACACACTAGCACAGGCTTTTTTCTTCCTTCCAGTCCTGTTATTTGAAACCCAGAAGTTATATTTAAAATGTAACCCTAACTTTTAGTCTAAGCCTCAACATTCAGTGTGTGCCAGACGTGGGGAAGGATCTGTGGTTTCAGAGCAGGATGCTGCCCTTCCTCTGGCAGGGCGTATCTGCATTACGGTGGGCAAGCCAGAGAGTTGGAGACTTCCCACAGTTCGCTGTTTGTGTCTTTCTTGTTATACAGCATGTGGTTTGGGAAAGCTGCAGAAGTGTTCACACTGTGTCAAGAAGCATTGGGGTTTGTGTGGTGGCCAAGGGGTTCTAAGAGGGCTGAATGTGGTAAAAGCCAGGCCCCAGTACCTCAGAGCCCTCAGAGTCAGAGACTTTGTGATCTAAGTCATCAGCTTGTCATGGGGGACAAACCACAGGTTGTTGTGAAGGTCTCAGAATTCTTTCTTATCATTTAGCTGCAATCCTTCAAAGAAAAACACAGGAGGAAACTTACTTGTTGCTGAGTTTGATGGTTTGTGTAAAGTAAACGCAAAAATGGCATGAAGTACTGATCAATGCCTGCATGGGGCAGGGCCTGGAGGGGTCTGTGCTGTGAGAGCACTGGGCAAAGGAGTGCACAGAGGCAAATTTGGGTTGAACTCGTGATGAGTAAGTTTAGCTCTCGTGGTTGTATTCCTGGATTTTACATCTTTCGCATTCTTTGGAGACAGAGTTTGTGTGTGTGGTTGTATGTGCTGGAAGCAGAACCTGGATGATGGTGCGTGTGGTGTGGGGAGCAGTGTGCCTGGTGCTGGGGAGCTGGGTTGTGCTTGGCCACGGGAGGAAAGAGGAGACAGCAGGAAGCACCAGGCACTGTCCCTAGCTCAGCACTGCTGCTTGTAACACTTGGTGCAGGGAGCTTGCACACAACAGCTGCAGGATCTTCCTTGCAGCAAATTTCCTGTGCCCGTTGCAGATTCATACTGTGAGACGCTGCCTGTGGATGGCCCCCCCTCTTTCCGGGGACAGTCGGTGAAGTACGTGTACAAGCTGACCATCGGCTGCCAGCGCGTCAACTCCCCCATCAAGCTGCTGCGCGTGCCCTTCCGTGTCCTCGTGCTGCACGGTAAGGCCACGCGCTGCCCTCCCTGCACAGGGCTGCTCCCTGCCCTGCTGACACTCTCACCTTCTTCTCAGGGCTCAAGGATTACCAGTTCCCACAGGATGAGGCTGTTGCGCCCTCAAACCCCTTCCTGGAGGAGGAGGAGGGCTTGAAGAAAGACTCTCGCCTGGCAGACCTAGCGACAGAACTGCTCATGGTGGCCACCTCCCGACGCAGCCTGCGTAGGTCATATTCCCTGCTCAAACCTGCTGTCCTTCCTAAGGGAAGCTGGGCACGGAAAGCATCTCAGGGCCAGCTGCAAAATATCTCTCACTGACAAAGTGAAGCTCCAGCTATGGCTGTGGAGCAGCTCTGTCAGTGCCTGCTTGGGTCAGGGCCTCCTAGCCAGTCTCAGGCTGTTTCTACTTCAGACTGAGAGACCCTCTGCCTGGCACATTGCAGCCAGTGTAGGGTTTGCCCTTGCTCACTGCAGACATTTCCCAAAGGGAATACCACCTCTGGGGACTGTCCCTCACATCCAAACAGGAGGCATGGGGTCATCATGTCATTAACCCAGAGCACTGCGCAGGGCAGAGCCTTGTGCTGCCACAACCCTTACCCCTCTTCTTCCTCTACAGACCTGTATAACATCAGCAACACTCGTGGGAAGGTGGGGACGTTCTGCATCTTTAAGACTGTGTATAAGATTGGAGAGGATGTCATTGGGACCTTCAACTTCTCAGAAGGAGATATCCCATGTCTGCAGGTCATTGCTGTCTCTGGGATTACTGGGGAGAGGCAGGGGTTTTGGGTGAGGGATGTGGAGAAGGGATTGGGCTGGCACTGGGTGTGAGGGTTTCTGGTGGGACCCAGCTGGAATGTGAGGTGGACAATGGTCCGGTCCTGAGCTCGTTTGCGAAATGGAGCCCCCAAGGCTTTGCACAAGGTGTGTATGAGGTTGTGAGAGCAAGCACCCTGCCAATCGCCCTGCAGTTCTCAGTGAGCCTGCAGACCGAGGAGAGCATCCAGGAGGAGTTCCAGCGCCGGCGGGGGCAGCCTGTCTCCTTCACCGTGCACGCCCGCCACCAGGAGTCCTGCCTGCACACGGCGCAGAGCAGCTTCAGCCTGCCCATCCCACTCAGCTCAACCCCAGGATTCACCACCAACATCGGTTAGTACCCACCAGGGAAGGGACCCGCCCCTGTCTCTGCAGGAGGACTCTGATGTCCCCTGCCCTGCCCTTACTCAGCAGAGATGTATCCCTTGGGAAGGAGCTGGCCTGTGTGAGTGGGGTCATTTGCTGTCCCCTTTCCAGGACAGACTGTGCTGGGACAGCTGCTGTCCATGGCCCTTGTGGGTGTTGTGTGCTGACTGCCCTCTTGCCCACAGTGTCCCTGAAGTGGAGGCTGCACTTTGAGTTTGTGACTTCTGGGGAGTCAGCGGGGACTTGCTTGGTTCGTGGGAGCCAGTCGGAGGCTGTCACCTGGACTGGGGTGGAGCAGATGGAAGTGGACACCTTCAGCTGGGACTTGCCCATCAAAGTTCTTCCCACCAACCCCATCCTGGCTTCCTACGTGTCTCAGTTCTCCAGCACTAACTCCATCACCATCTGACATAGGGAGAGGTTGTTGGCCTGCAGAGCTGTAAGCACGTGCCACCAGTGGGAGTGGCAGGCAGGACTATCACCAATGTGCTGTGGTGCGCGCATCCCAGTGTCCCCTTGGATTTGTCTGTGATGCCCAGGTGGGCACTGGGCATGTCTGTCCTGTCCATGGGTGGAAAAACACTCCTTGATGCAGTGTCTTGTGCTGCAGCCCCCAGCTGGAGCTGGACCCTTCCTGCCTGGGTGAAGGTGCAAGTCCCAGCACTCATCAAAAAGAAATCTGCCTTCCCAGGAAATCACTGATGTGCCTTTATCTCCTATGGGGCTTCCAAGAAGGAAAGGCCCAGCCCAGGGACAGGAGAGGGGAGCTCTTCCAGTGCAGCTTCATACCACCCTTGGGTGAAGGCTGTTCCCTTACAGAGACCCTACAAGCAGAGGTCTGGCATCCAGGTGAAGCACAGTGGCCACCTGGGCTGGGTGGGAGCCTGCTGTCCTGCCCTGGCATGTGTCCTGCCTCTAGGAGAGTTGTCCTACAGTCCCTGTACAGTCCAGTGCCCCAGCCACCCCACCTGGAGGTGGCAGGTCACGGCAGGCCAGCACTGTGCTGCTGGCATGTGCTGGTGACCAGGATGCAGGTCCATGCTGCGTCAGTGCCATCGTGATGATTCAGAACTGAGCAGCACTGAGCCCCTGGGCTGTTGTCTGCCTGGGTTCCTGGGTGTGAGGGCATCCTGCTGGTCTTTGGATCCTTGGGAGCCTGTAAGGGGTGCATGCTTTGCATCCAAGAGCTGGCATGGAGATCTCCCTGCTCAACAGCCAGCTCCCCATTTTTACTAAGCTTTCCTCTTTGCATGGAAATGTAATAAACATCTGAATGTGCAAAACTCAGCTTTCCCAAGAGCCTTATTCCTACATCGTTCCCGGTGCTGGACACATCCCACCTTTTACAGCAGTCACAGGCTGGACACCTCTTTGTTCAGTATCTTTATTGCAAGAACAGAAACGTCTACACAAGGCTCTGCACAACACAGGCATGGCACCAGCTGGGGCAGCTGCCAGGGTGGCTGCCTCCACCCTGGCACTTGGATTGCTTTGGCTTCCTGGACCCTCCCCACCCTGCTCCCTTGCCACTGGGGAGGGGGGTGTGCCCTGGGGACATCCTGTGCTGCCACCCACCCTGGGCTGGCTCTGTTGCAGTGTTGCCCAGGGCTGGCCGACAGTGCCAGGGACCCCAGGAGCTTTTGGAGCGGGGGCATTAGTGGTTCCAGAGGTGGGTTGTGCCTCTTGTGCTCCGGGAGCAGAGATGGGGCTGGACAGGGTGTGGGGGTCCTGCACGAGGTGCCGTGGTGAGCTCCCCACGGCTGCTGTGCAGAGGAGTACAGGTCTGGGAGAGAGTAGGGAGCTGCTTTGCTTGGGGCTGGGGATCGGAATGCAGGACTGCCACGGAGCAGGCTGATTTAGTCCTGTAGCCTTTTTTTAGTCACTGGAGGTTTTCTGCCCACCTGGGAGGAGATCCTGTAGAATCTGCATTTCCACGGTGCACAGAACACCTCACAGGGAGTTCGCTCGGGTTCAGGAAGCTGAAGGCAGAAGCAAAGCTTGGTACCATGGTGTGTGGATAGTGGTTTCCTTCGAAGGTGCCGGCGGTGATGCCTCTACAGGGCGGGTGGAGCAGGTCTGGAGCATGCGGGCGGTGTGCTCTGGAGGGGGGAGGGCGGCTGGAGGGGCGCGGGGCGCTGCCGAGCCTCTCTCTATCTGCTCAGCCCCGCACCCAGCACCTTGTTCACCAGCGGCTCGGGGGTGCTGGCCGAGCCCCACTCGTGCTCCACGCTCTTCACGCACGGCAGGCTGGGGTTGGCCTTCTGCACTACCGAGATCTGGCAGGTCTGTGAGTCGTAGTGGGCCTCGCACCAGTCGGGGAAGTCGATCGGGTGCTGGGTGCTGTGGGAGAGGACACGGTGCCGTCAGTACCCCTGATAAGTGCCGGGGGCTGCTGACTGGGCTGGGTTGCTTCCTGCTGCCAGCCCCCTGCACAGGGTGTGTTCCAGACCAGCTCCGGCAGGCTGGGACACCGCTCCTGGCACATCTGGGTGTCTTGCTGTGCCGAAACACCCTTTACAACTGCCCCAATGCACCCCACCACCCTCAATGCCCTGGTGGGGTCCTGCCACCTCTGCCTCTTGTTCCCCAGGACCTGGTGCCCCACAATCCTCCCAGGGCTCTGATATCCGCTGCATTTGCAGCCACCAGACACCCGCCGCTGCAGATGCAGGGGTGCTGTGGTGGGAAGGGACAGCCCACCCCAGCACGCCCCTCACTCACGTCTCACAGCAGCCCACGCCGATGGGGTGCAGGCAGGTGCAGAGCAGGCAGTTGGTGCTCAGCCATGATTCCCCAAGAGAGAACTGTTTCCCTTCGTACTCACAGGGAGCTGCAAAGGAAACTGGTGATGAGAACACATGGGCCTGTGCTGAGGGTGATTGAAGCCTCTGTGACACCCTGTGCCCTGAACAGGGGCAAAAGTATCATGATGACCTCTGTCCCAGTGGTATGGAAGATATATGGTGGTCTATCCACTGTCCTGCAGGTATGGAATGTCCTGTCATCTGCCATGAGTGATGTATCCATCCATCCATCCATCCATCCATCCATCCATCCATCCATCCAGCCATCCATCCAGCCATCCATCCTCTCCTGACCCCATCTTGTGGCTCTCGCCACTACCCCATGGGTCTAGAGCAAGAAGCAAGTGGCTCTTGCTTCCCTGGAGAGGACAAATCCAGTGCCCCTTAGGGTCTGGGCATCTCTGCAGCCCTGAGAGGAGACAACAGAGGGATGATGAGCTGCCTTCCTCCCTTTGCTGCTAGTCCTGCACACTCGGCCCCAGCCAGGTGCCTGCCAGGAGCCTTCATGGCCCAGAAAGCTGTTTCTCAGCCAGAGCCCTGGGGAGCTGTTCTGTGGTTTATAGACTGCTCCTTCCACTCACCACTGGCCCATGATCCCATTCCTGAGCTCAGCACAGTCCCTTCCATACTTCTCAGGCACAAGGCAGAGCCTGCCATGCTGGGAAAGGTGAGGCCTCCTCTTCCCATCAGCCTCCTCCCATCTCACCTCCTCACTTACCTTTAGCCTGGAAGTAGCATTTGGCCTGGGAGCCCGGCAGCTGCAGGAGGAGGGAAAGAAGCAGGCAAAGCCTGCCCCAAGCACACCTCATCTTCTGTGCTTGCATGGCCATGGATGGTTGAGCTGGACTTGTTCACTTTGCTTCTCTATTGCCTTTGCTCCTTTGCCTTCTCTTTCTCTCTCTCTGCCTTTTTAATGCTCTTCCCCTGATCCCAATGAGAGATATTTATAAAGTTCAGCTTTACGACCCTGGCCACCAGCTGTGCCCCACTGGAAAAGTTGTAAAACTCATTTCCTGATTTGAAAGGCATGAAAACAAGAGGTAGGATCAAGATTTTTAACAAGCTGTGAAAAGCTGATTCATGCCCTCCAGAAATTTCTCCAGTTGGAAGCCCCTGTGGGTGCAAAGCTCCACAGCGAGGGGAGATCCAAAGGTCCCCAGCGGCATTGCCCTCTGCAGTGTGGTGAGCACGTAAGCAGCAAGCACGGGAGACCTTGGCTCCTGACCAGGAGAGCTCCAGGCTCCCCTCCGGTCATGCTGAGCCGTCACTGCTCCTTCACAGCAAGCCAAGGTTTTGGGAGCATCCAATCTCACAGTGACCAGAGCAGCACAAGCATCCTGCTAACAGTGTGGGATGCAAATGGCACCATCCTCATTTGGGGATGGAGGTGCTTGCACCCAACTCCTGAGTACCACATCGTGGCACGCTCACCCCAGCCTGGGCTGCAGCTGTGCCAGGTTCATAGCCATGCATGGGCTGGGGACAGGGACAGCAGGTTTAAAATCACAGAACCACAGAATCGTAGAATATGCTGAGTGTGAAGCGGCCCATCAGGATCACCGTGTCCAGTGCAGGACACCCCAAGAATGCCAGTGTGTGCCTGAGAGCACTGTCCAAACACTTACTGAGCTCTGGCATATTTGGTGCTGTGACCAGAACGGACAGTACAGCAGCTGCCACTGATGCAGAACGAGTGATGATGAACTGGGGCTCATCTGAGCAGTGCCTATGAAAAGGGGACTGTGCCTGTGCCCCTGGAGCACCCACAAGGTACTGGGGCTGAGCATCCTCTTTCAGAGGCTGCAGACTGGCCCCAGCAGAAGCAGGAAACAGGAGGAATAAAATCAGGAGGCGAAAGTGCTTTTGGGCAACAAGTAACCTGAGAAGTAAATGAGGGACTTGGCTGGAAGCAAGGACCCATGAGAAGATGCCACAACACCCAGGGTTGTACCTGTGGATGTCACAGACCCTCACCCAGACGGGCTGCCGCTGTGTAGAAGTGATAAGGCTGTTATCAGCTGGCAAAGTGAGCTGAGATGTGCAAGAGGGAGGAGGTCAGAGCCCGGGAGCCACATGGCTTCGGAGAGCTACAAGCAGAGGGCTGACTTGCCAGAAGAAATTCGCAGCCCGTGTCAGAGGTGCTGCCAGCAGCAGGAAACAGGGCTCTGGGGATGGTCCAGCCGGGGGCTCAGCCAGCGCAGGGCCGTGCCGGCAGCGAGGCAGCATCAGCAGCGGTGGCATATGTGGGTCATCTGCCCCTGCATTAAGCTCCCTGCTTTCTGAGAGTTTGGGATACATTTGCACCTTGACGCGTGAGGCTTAATATCCCTTCCAGAATTTGTATTGGCATTGACTATTATAGCTGGATGTTTTTCTTATCCCTGTAAGTGCCCAATCCCTCATTGAATCCTGCTAAATTTTGGCCTGACCATTTTCCTGTGGCAGTCTAATTAAGCACAGAGTGAGAAAGAAAAATGCTTCCTTTTATCCACTTTATCCGCTTTGGATTCACCACTTGAAGGCATAGTCCCTTCCCTTTGGTGCTCTGGGCCCCTTTGCCATCCCGTTGCATCCATCTCCTGCAGCTTGTGCTCTCACTGCTGAGGGAGAAGCCCTGGCTTTGCATCCCTTCTTCCCCTGAGAGAATTACCCTTAGAGAATTACCCCAGCCCTGTTGTGGTGCCACAGATGATGCCGTGTCCCTCAGTGGGGTGGCTGGATGGCAGCGAGTGTGGGATCTGTTGGGAAAGGCTGATAACAAATCAGGGAAATGCTGGGCACGCCCTGCTGACCGCTGGGCCATGAGCTGGGATGGTGGATGTATCAGTGACAAATGGAACTCGCCCTTTGGTGCAGAATTGTTACTATATAAGGAGGATAAAAGCGCTCCTCGTCAGAGCAGTTAATTAATATTGCTATTGTGTGTTTGGAAAAAGAAGTCTGGCACGCTAGTAACAGCAATGAAATAATTCATCATTGTTTCATCAACAAGAACAGCAAATGTTAAAAAAAAAGAAGCACTAGGTTTTGCTCAGAGGCCCACAGGATTTGGACAGGCTTCCAGAAGAGTGCTCAAAACATGGGGCATCAGCATCTCTTGGCTGTGTGGAGGGGCATTGCCCCTGCTCCATCAGGGGCACAGAGAGGCATTCTCAGGATTTCTGTAGCCATTATGGTTCATTAAATAGAGGGTTAAAGTTATGAGTCCATTCATGGCCATTGGGTTTTTCATCAATGGCCACTTTGCTGGGAAAATGCAGAGAAAAAAGAGTGTGTCAGGACACCTCTTGGCACCCTGCAGAGGGACCAGGGCAGTGGAGCACTGCCCACACTGCGGCTGCACATAAGGAAAGGGGCTGGTGGTCCCCCATAGCCTGTTGATCCTGCTACTCCCTCTCCTGACCACTTTCCTTCCCCCACTTCTGCATTCCTGGGCACCCACCTGGCCCCAGCACACACGACCCCGTGGGTGATCCAGAGCATTTTGGTCCAGGTGGTATGGGAGGGAGCCCATAATTTGGAAAACAGTACTACTTGCAATTGGACTTGGTACTTCAGAGCTTCTGCCTGGGCTCTCGAGGGGTACTGTGGCAGGAGGAGCTGACACCCTCTCCTGCTGTGCCAGCCTGGAGGAGGTTTTGCTGCAGAGACTGAAAGAAAGCAGCAGCTTTTGGTCTCACATCTTGGGGAACAGCTGAGACCCAGAGAAAAACCACAGAAAGGATGAAGGGGCTGGAAGAAATGCCTCTCTAGAAGTTCAGGCACTTTGATTTCCCAGGCAGAGCCCAACAGCAGGGATCACTGCCTGTCCATGTGTGTGCCAGTGAGGAGCAGTCACCACCTTTGAGTATCCCAGGATCCTGCAGAAGGTCACATCCGTGTCTCAGCATCCTCCCAGCAGGACCCAGCTCTCCTGCCTGGCCTGGGTCTCAGACTGTAGCCGTGTCTGAGCAAATCTGGGTGCTGCACCCCACCAAGGGCACAGTTTTGCTGGCCTCCTCTCCCAGCAATCCCCCTGCAGAGCAGCAGAATGCCCCGTGCCAGGGATGGGACCCCATGGATGGGGAAGGAAGAGCACCCAAGCCACTGGGTGCTCTGGGATGAGGTGACAGCAGCCCACCCCAGCACCGCAGGAGGCTCGGGGGGTAATAAATGATGCTGGACAAGTTGCCATCAGCAGAATCCAGGAGGGTTATAAAACCTGAATCTCCTGAGCCTTCAGCTGGAGCTGCAGCTGCAGAGCAGGAAGCAAACAGGATCCCGGCTGGCATTGTGAAAGCAAACACCATAAATCCAAGGAAGTGCTGTGATTGCTGTTTTAGGCACCGGGGAGCTTGGCTCCTGGTCCCCAAAGGTATTTTATTTTCTCTCTAAACAAAAAAAAAAACAAAAAAAAAAACCCCAAAAAAAAAAAAACCACAAAAAAAAAAAAAAAAACAAACACAATAACAAGCAAACAAAAAAATGCACAATCCAAATTTTTCACTGGACCAAACTGTGTGGGTGCTGCTGTGGACCCTGAAGCAGCTCTGGGATGTGGGCACCTTTCTTTACCCAGCACCTTGAGGATTCTTCAAGCACCAGAGTACCCAGGGCACCAGGGCAGGTGCAGGTAGATGCTGGTCTGAGTGATGACCATTCATGAATGCTCACTGCTCACCAGCATGGTCAGACCCTGGGGAGAGGTGAGCAGAGGGGTGAGGAAGAGATAGTCAGTCAGGATCTGGGAAGGGAAGACAAAGGGCTAGCCAGGGAATGACAGCTGGCTCATGGCATCCTTCATCCCACAGCTGGCACGTCAGATGGGATAGCTCAGAGAGGCTGGAGTACAGCCCCACCAGCAATGAGACTGTTGCTCCAAAAAGGGGACAAAATGGAGGGGATGTGATAAAAAACTGATGTCACCTTACTCTGCAGACTGGCTGCCTGCTGGATGAAGCTCGGTGCCGGTGGAGAAGCATGGGCTGCAAGGCATGCAGCCTTGTGTCTTCCATGGGTGTCCCTGGCCTCAGCACCCACACCCTGACCCTCCGTGCAGGGAGGAGGTGTTGTGACCCCCGAGGCCAGGTACAGCATTCCACAGGGGCTCTGCAGCCCTGGTTGGAGCGGGTGTGTGGGTTCCCTGCCATGGGACAGGACCTGCAGTGGGATGGTGTCTGCAGGTCCCCATCGTGGGATGGGCTCTGTGCCCTGCAGTCCCAGTGGGACTGTGGCTGTGGCTCACTCGGGCTCTCGTGCCCTCTCTCACATGTTTTCATCCTCCCTTGCTCATGCCCGTGCTCCATTCCTTTGCCGCTTTCCCAGGTCATTTGTCATAGCTGTGGCTGCTCTGCATCAGGCCAGGTTTTGGGATCAGTGGGTCAGCCACACATTCCTGCTACCCTCAGCCCTGGCAGGGAGCCGGCACCCACCCAGGCTCTCCAGCACCCTGGGTATCCCGGCATGGTGTCCTGCAGCCCGTGGCTCTGCCTGGGCTCCCCTCAAGGAAACATGCCAGGAGGTCACGGGGTGTTTAGGAAAACAGGCCTTGGCACTTGCTGGCCATACCAGGAAAATAAAAACATCCGGGCAGGCAGCCTCACAGTGACTGCGAGAGGCCGGCACTCCATAAATCCCCTGGAGCAGGTGCTTTGTAGTCGGCACAAGGAAATGAGCATATTATTCAGCTTGGCTTAAACCCCGAAATGTTTCCTGTCCTGTGAGTCAGAAATAACCCTGGGAGATCATTCCTAGGCCACGCAGAAACCGCACCAGCCAAAAAATGCCAGGCACTTGCTGGCCTGGGGATTTGCCGGAGAGGTCAATGGTCCAGGCCCCTCGTTTTGGAGGAGGCTTTGCCGTGGCAGTGTCATTCCACCAGCACTGACCTCAGCATAGAAATGGCCTGGAACATGCTGAGGATTCACAGGGGACTCCCAGACTGGTCCTGGGCACATTGCTTCATTGGGATGCAGAGACAGGGAGAGCCCCAGGAGACCCTGAGGCTTTCTATGTCCTGTGTGCATCCTGCAGATCTCTGGCCTCTCTGTGGTGTCAGAAAGAGGGATCGCCCTGCACAGTGCATTGTATGTTTTACTGGCACCCACAGGGCCATGCTGGGGTGATACCCTGCTCTAGGGACACTCTACAGGAAAAGCCATGAATGGCTGGTGGCTTCATGGTGGAAGAGGCTACCTAGGCGTGGAACTGGGACCCCACATACTCAGCCTGGGGATCCCAGAGAAGTTAAAGGGGAAAGCACTATAGGAGCTGTCTCTGGCTTGGCACAGGCAGCACCCACCTGAAGGGGTTCATGGGGGACCCTTCCCATCCTGGTGCCCTGCAAGGACACTCCTATGGTCCCACCATGGTTCTGGGGCAGAGAGGTGTGGGATCTAAGGGCTCTCTCTCTAGGGACACACAAGGACAACCCTTGTCCTGAACCAAGGAGGTGACACAGCTGCCATATTTATCCACAATTTTCCCTTTAAAATATTTGCATTTGCTCTATTTTTCCCTTTACTGGCATACAAACTTCAAATCCGGACAAGGCGCCCTGCAGGCTCCCTGGACAGCAGGAGCACGGGAAGCCCATTTGTGAAAAGGTCACCCCACAAATGTGTGCCAGTGCTTTGTGCCCACCTGGTCAAAGCCTCTCTGACCTTCTGAAGGTGTTACTCTCCCGTTTGGGATGGGGTGGCAAGGTGAGCACTGACAACGGAGACCGCAGCAGAAGCCTGGCTTGCACTTGGGTAGAGATGTGAGTCCTCGGTGGTGCCTTCTCCATCCCTGCCCTCTTTCCACACGGCCTCCAGGAGGAAGGAGCTGCTGCCCATCCATGCTAGAGCTCCCTGAGACCCAGCGCTGTCTGTGCCCTGGCACAGCAGTGTCTGCACGACTCCACCTGGCCCTGGCAGTGACGACCGGGCTGCAGGCACTCGCTTGTGGTGCCTGCCACGCTCTTTACAGTCACCTCCTGAGGCTGGCAGGTTCCTGGCTCCACTTTCAGCATGGAGGTGAAGGAGCTTGGCAAGGCCCATGGCCTTGGGCTGCTGCACGCCAGGAGGTGGAAAAACAATTGTCATCTCTGGGGACCAGGGGCTTGGTTTTGCTTGCCGCGGGAACATGGAAAAGAAGACTGGAATCTCAGGGGCGTGAGGCCTCCAGGGCAGACAAGCATAGCTGCGCTCCTGGTGCCCATCATGATCTGGTGCAGTCCTAGGAGCAGCATGTGTGTCACCCACGCGTGTTTGAGATCACTTAAAAAATCACTGGCAAGGGTATCAGCAAAAACCAAATTTAATATTGAGTGGCAGCATGACAAAGTTCATTGGCAAGATTCACTCTGTCGCTTACTGGACAGTTAAGGCACATTGAGGAGAAAAAAAGGAACAACAAACAAAATCCAGGCAATCAAACGAGAACCATCTAGGGTTGTGTTTGTGCACATGTGTGTCTAGGTGTGTGTGACAAAAGGCCAGTGAGGGCCAGGATAAAAAGGAGTATGGCCTAAAAGCTTAGCAGCACGCACTTGTAAGTAACTTAACTTGTAACTTAACAATTTAACAGAGGAATAACACTTAACAGCATCTAACCTATGTAACTTAAACTTAACAACTTAGCAAAAGAGCAACATGTTAGCAGCCTTTAACATAGCTTGTAACTTATGACTTAACCTTAATTACAGGCCCAAGTTACTTGGATCTGAGGTACTTAAGCATCTAGGAGAGCAGCATTTCTCCCAGATTTGCTGTAGCCTGTGTATGGGCATGC